>JAHBCN010011055.1:0-29944 GCA_019359885.1 Listronotus oregonensis | reverse complement strand
TTTTATTAACAAACAAAACAAAAAGCACTTACATATCTATTAAATACAAATAATAATACAATATATTTTCTATAGGCAATTAAAAACTATTATGGAATAATTAATTGCTATCGAATTACATCACCCGAGTATACACTTGGCTTGGTGAACAAATATTATTTTATATTATTTTAATTTCTTATTTTTATTATTACGTCACTTCTTTTGATATACAAGTCAAGACAAGAAGTCTTTATCCCATATAAGGAATGGCTTTTACGAAACGCTTTTCTTAGAAAACAGTCTAGTCTGTTCTTCGGCAAAGAACTCTTCAGCTATGCCCATATTTGGTTAGGCTGATGGATTCTTTTGGAGAACTGGATGGCATATGCCATCGGGAGCACCATTATGCCCAGAACCCCGCCAGATCTACTACTTATATATTGCATGAACTGCAACCAGCAACTTTTACCGAACCAATAAATGCAGACAGCTTTGTAAAATTAAATTCGTCTTGCACTATTTCGAATGGAAAAGTGGAAAACTGGTTGCAAAGTATTGCAGAATTGCAATCCCAAAATTGTACGACTGTCCAAGTTAATATTTCTTTAGATGAAAATTCTATCCCGCAACATCAAACAAATATTTTAGAATCTCTCTGTGTCAATGAGGAAAATCCTACAGGACAGAGTAAGCGAATATTTTTAATAATAGAGTTTTTTGTTTGGTCTAAGCTACTTGTTGCTAGTTGTCTTATCTACTGTATTTTGTACCTCACTTTCATATCAGAGTGTGCATTTATTTTTTAGGAAATAATGATGAACAAAGCAATGTGATGGAAACTGCTGCTGAGAAAAATAATTTGGATAGTGATGACATGACTTTGGCTGATCTAGCTAAATTGTTGCAAAAAACAACCATGATATGGATCAGGATAATAACAACGGTGATATTGGTATAATTTTTGTTCGATAAGGTTTTTTTAATTCATTTTTAAATATTGTTTTTTAGGAAAAGGTGATGATACGCCCGTGGAAAATCCTCGTAAGAAGAAAAAATGTGATATAGATCTGAAGAATCGAAAAATATTAAAGCTACAAGAGGCTGCTAAGAAACATGCACTGCTACCAGGGTGTAAAATAAGCTGCAAGAAGGAGTGTTCTTCATTTTCTCCCTAAGACAGAAAATTAACAAACGAAGAATTCTGGAAGCTCTTAGGAATGAAAAGAAAATCTTTTATGCTTAATATAATAACTGTTGAAAATTTAAGAAAACACAATACATTTCAATATCATTTAAAAACAAAGAATTTAAGGTTTGTGTTAGTATAATACATACCCACCGGAATATAAGTGTATTTAGTGACAATACGTCCGGACTATAATATTTAAGATTTAAACTCGTACGCCCCGCAACATAGGTGACCAACAAATCATCTAGATTATCGATTTTTCTCTTCCCCCACTTCTTTCTTTTTAGTCTTATCGTTGTTGTCATGTTTTGTTGTTAATGTCGGCCGCTGTAGTTTTTCGTATTTAAATGTTATTAAAAACCAACCGTGGGGGTTTTATTTAACAGATTATGGGCCCAGACACGATTGATTTTTCGAGGGTAGCCTGTTAATCGGTTCGGTTTTTGAATTTAAGTCGCGTTCGAGTCGTGGCTAGTCCGAGTTTTTGCTGTTTAAACGTTCAAGCCGTACCTATAAAAGACAAACGAAAATGGCGGATAAAATGGACTGTGGCAATATTCCCAAATTTGATGGTTCAAATTTTCAGTTGTGGAAGTTTAGCATCCGGATTGTGTTGAAAGCTGAAAATATTTTTTCGATTGTGAATAGGTCAAGCACGGAACCCACTGATAAAACGAGCCAAGATTGGAAAACCTGGGATGCAGGTAATTCCAAAGCCCAAGTTATTTTATTGTCCACAATAACTCAGGATCAGATCCAGCATTTGATAAACTGTGAAAATGCTGCTGAAATGTGGAAACGACTGATGTCTATACATGAGCAGAAAACTGAAATTTTTAAGGAAATTTTATGGCAAAGGTTTTATGAGTACAGGATGTCGGATGATGCAAAAATTGCTGATCATATTTTCTCAATTGAACTGCTTGTGAGGCAACGAAAATATTAGTTCCAGTGCAATATGTTCCAAGGTCATCAACAGTTTATCACCGAGATATAATGCATTCCGGACTGCTTGGGACTCTGTCAATAGCGGTCAGCAGACATTTGAGAATTTAGCTGCCAGGCTGCTGAAAGAAGAGACTAGAATGAGTAATGAGAATTCAGAAATATCCCGCCTAGCTTGTCAAGTAGAAGCCCTCCAAGTTAAATTAGAATCCAGCAGTAAAAGTAAGACTAAGCCGAATATACAGGAGCTTAAAAGAAATTCTGCCTGTAAGTACTGTCATAAAAAAGGTCACTGGATTAGGGAATGCAGAAAGAGAATTCAAGATTCAAAAGGCAACAAAGAAAATGGCTCAAGGGTTAATGATGCCTCCACATTAAGCTCCGCATATGTATGTGACATTGTGTCTATGTATCTGTCGAGCTCCAGTGTCAAAAAACAGAATGTATATGTGATTCTGGTGCAAGTCAACACATGACCGAAGAAAAAAGTTGTTTTTCAAAGCTGGAACCTTTGAATGAACTCATGTTTGTTAGAGTAGCAAACAACAAGTAAATTCCTGCGGAAGGTAAAGGTGTCATTCAGATACAGGCATGTGTTGAGGGTCAGTGGCATGATCGCACAATAAATAATGTCCTTTACATTCCAGAACTTAGCCACAGCTTATTTTCAGTGGGAGCTATGACTGATAAAAATTTTACCTTCCACTCTGGTAAAAATAGATGTGAGTTTCTGGAGCCAAATGAAAGTGTTTCATGTGTAGGTGTGCGTAGAGGCAATTTATGGATCATGCAGTTTTGAGTCAAGCCAGTGCCGGAATGTAATCTAGTTCACAAACCCTCACTGAAGTTATGGCATGATCGCCTTGGACATATTAATCCTACAGCAATCAAGAAGACAGTTGGTCTAGTCGATCATGTGACATTTGTTGAGCAAGATGAATTTTTCTGTGAAGCATGCCAGTGTGGAAAACAATCAGAAAAGCCTCATAAAGTCATCAAAACAAAGAGATTAAAGAAGCCAGGTGAAATGATTCACTCAGATGTTTGTGGCCCTGTAAACATTTTGTCTCCAAGTGGATCAAGATACTTCGTTTTGTTTAAGGATGATTTCAGTGGTTACTGAAGTGTTTATTTTTTGAAACACAAATCTGATGTCCCAAGCAAGTTCAAGGAGTTTAAAGCGCTCGTAGAAAATCAGACTGGCAACAAAATCAAAATTTTGAGAAGCGATCAAGGTAAAGGCTCTGGTCCCTAGTGGTTGATCGGCTTCTGGCGGAGCTGTCAGCAAGAGGCTTCGATGTACAAGGCTACGTAGACGACCTCGTAATCACCATTAGGGGCAGGCATGATGGCATATTATCTGCTCGCATGCAAGCGGCCCTAAACTTGGTTGAGAACTGGTGCTCAACGGAAGGGCTAAATGTCAATCCAAGTAAAACAATTATAATACCATGAAGAACACTGATAAATAAAACTACTATGTTTTTTACCACTAAAATGTATTCACAATTATTGTTACTGCAGTTTCAACTCACAGAGTCATTTTCAAACAAAAATCTATAATTGCTACCGAAATTCTATCCTCTTTTGAAACATGTTTGTCACAGACGTATTTCCAGTTTAATAATAAGTTCTACTTACAACACACAGGTCTACCAATGGGTTCGCCTCTTAGCCCCCTTTTGGCAGATATTTTCATGTCAGATATAGAAAATAAAATTCTGAGTTCAGATCTAGGCAAAAACCATATTCACTTTTGGTACAGATATGTGGACGATGTTCTCGCATGCTTTAAAGGTACAAACAGACAACTTCAGAATTTCTTACATTATATTAACAGTGTTCACCCAAAAATTCAATTCACTTTAGAAAAAGAAGACAACAATGAAATAAATTTCTTAGATCTAACCATATCCCACGTAAATAATCAGTGCACTTTTAAAGTTTATCGAAAACCAACATTTACAGGTATTACTATCCCCAATGACTCTTTCCACCCTATCCAACATAAACTCGCTGCATACAATTCAATGATACATAGAGCACTCTCTTTGCCTCTCTCTGAAGAAGAGCTACAGAGAGAACTTTGTACCATTGAAAATATTGCACAATCAAATAAATTCTCCAAACAAACCATAAAGAAATTAATAACCAAAAACAAAAACGCTTAGCTTTTCAATTAATCTATCCAAAAATTAAAGATCAAGAAAACAACCAAAAATATGTATCCTTATCGTATTGCGGCACCCTATCAGAAAAAATAGCCAACACTCTATCCAAACACAATATTAAAGTTGCTTTTAAATCTCAGAACAATATATCAAATATTATTTATAACGCTAAAGATAAAACCAACAAATTTAATAAATCAGGAGTTTATAAGTTGAAATGTTCAGAATGTGATAACTTTTATATAGGACAAAGCGGTAGGAGCATAAAAACTCGCTATTTAGAACATTTTAGATCATATAGACTACAAAAAACAGACTCTACTTTTGCTAATCATTGTTTAGAACAAAAACACAAATTCCCTAATTTAAATAATATAGAAATATTACACTATTCAACCAAGGGCCATAAATTAAACTATCTGGAATCCCTAGAAATATACAAAGGCAATAAAAATAATAATGTACATCTGCTTAATGACCAAACCGAACTTGTATTTTCCCCGCTATTTACTGTCGCCCAACCATAATAAACTGTTAATTGCTCCGCCGCTTCCTAAGAATATATTTACCACTTAGAGGTATAAATTCACCTTATTTTTGTATTGATACTTTAGTCTGAAAAAGATTTTTGTTTGAAAATGACTCTGTGAGTTGAAACTGCAGTAACAATAATTGTGAATACATTTTAGTGGTAAAAAACATAGTAGTTTTATTTATCAGTGTTCTTCATGATGATTAATTACCACATAGTAACGGCTAATAGCATCAATTATAATACCGTTTACAAAAAGGAGGAAACAAGGTTTATAGCTCCTATGTTAAACGGCATTACGATCAAACTTTCTAAAGAAGTAAAATATCTGGGAATTGTCCTTGACCAGAAACTCAATTGGAACTCGCAAATAAAAAGGACTATCGCAAAAGCATCAACGGCACTATGGGCGTGCCGCAGACTATGTGGTAAAACATGGGGTCTAAAACCCAAAATGATCTACTGGTCATACATTACAGTTGTAATACCTATAGTTACTTATGCCTCACTGGTCTGGTGGCCGAAACAGAGGAAAAAACTACACAAGGAAAGTTTCTGAAACTGCAGAGACTTGCCTGTCTGGGAGTTACTGGAGCAATGAAAACTTGCCCAACGGCAGCTCTGGAAAAAATGTTGAACCTCCTTCCCCTGCACCTGCACATAAAGAGGGAGGCGATACTGAGTGCCTCCAGAGCAATCCAGACACAAAATATAAAGTCAGGAGACCTGACTGGTCACCTTAAAAAAAAACAAGATTGAAGCTCTGACCAAACCCACGGACATGATGCCTATAGTGCGGGACTTCCAGCGCTCTTTTGAAGTGGTTATTCAAGACCGCCAAACTATGAGTGTGAATGAACCAAAGCATGAAAAAGGCTCACTTGTCTGGTACACTGACGGATCTAAGATGGAACAAGGGGTTGGAGCTGGTGTCTTTGGACCTAGATGCAGACTATCAAAGTCTCTTCCAAGCTGAAATCCATGCAATTGATATTTGCGCTTCTGAATGTGCCAAAAAAGGTCTTCAAGGCGCAACCATATATATTTTATCGGACAGCCAGGCTGCTTTGAAGGCATTGACTTCATGCTCTTTTAATTCAAAGCTGGCCTGGGAATGCCGACAATCACTAAACCAACTGGCCAAACACAACAGAGTTACTCTGGAGTGGGTACCAGGACATGAAGGAGTGGAGGGCAATGAAATTGCCGATCAACTCGCCAAGGAAGGAGCACAGAGACCATTCTATGGACCTGAGCCCTTCTGTGGCACCACTAGAGGCCACCTCAGGAACTCAGAACATGGGAAAAAAGTCTATAAAAGTTTAAAAAGAGCCTCTGTACTGGGACAACATCCCAGGACAGAGGCGCCTGACTGCCCGCGGAAAACCGCCCGCTTGTAGGCGTCACGTTCTGCCTGTCGTTCCGCCATAGTTTTACAGGGGAGGGGGTTAAGGCTGAAGGGGAGCTCCAGTTCTGCCAAATACTGGGGCGTGCCGGAGATCCACGGATCTTCTGTAGAATCCCCGACACTCCGACACTCGGCCGAGGGCCCCTCTGCAGTCTTAACCACGATGTTTTGCAGAATTATTACTTTATTATTATTTGGTGATACCGTTTTAGTTTCGGGCCCAGTTGGGCTATGGGCCGAGTTAGTATTAGCGCGGCCTAGGTTAAACCCTGAAGGGGGCGGGTTTCCCCGTGTTTCTAAACCACTTTGGAGGGCGGCCGAGTCCTGGGGAACACGGCCTAACCCATCCAAAACCATATTTTCGTCCAGGGGTTCGGGCCCATTTTGTAAATGATTTGCGCCTTGGGCCGGGCTCATTATGGAGCGGCCGGGTATTAGGGATGCGGAGGGATGTTCTCCCTTGGTATCGGGCCCGGTTTGGACCTCGGCCGAGGCCTCAGTGGCCTGGCCTAGCGTGCCAACGGTGGCTGGACGCTTCTGATTTATGTCCCTACAAGCAGAGCTTTGGGGGCGGTTTGCGCCGCCGGCCAAGCTCTGATCCGGTCGGCCGGGGTCTAAAAAGGTAGGGGACGAAGCACCCTTTTGTTTAAGCCCCCATTCGGGGATGGCCAACTCCAAAATAGCCCGGCCTGGCTTCTCAAATTTGGTGCAGGAGTTTACTTTCCCTTCAGGAGTTTCCCGGCCCGGGGCCGAGTTTATACTATCAATTTCAGCATTAATTACTGTACAGGGAACAAATTTGACACTTTGGCGGTCCACCTGAAGGGTGGCCGCCTCTTGGGGATATTCAAAAGAGTTAATATTATGATTATTTGCTTCAAGTTGTTTCAGAGCCACCCTGGCACCTTGTGACGTGAAATATTGGTTGTTGCCCGCGCTGTCGCGCAAGGGCAAGGAAGCGAGACGCCGTCTAACCCAGTTTCGGCGCTGGGCCCGCCTGACTAACGTCCGCTTTCTTACCGGCACGACAGTGCGGGAAAGTTTCTCTTTAAATTGGGGCTCGGCAGGAGCGGCCTTTGGTGGCGGCAACGCCGATAACCCTTCCGTAGGTACCTGGACGGCAGGAGCGGTCGGTAATGACGGCAACGCCGAAGACAGGGACGCCAGCGCGTGTAAGCGATCTACCTCCCCGGCTTGTGAAAAATTAAAAGGCTCACAGATTAACTTAATTAATTTATTTCGGGCTCCAGTCTCATTAATTTCAGTCATCTTAAATTTACAGTTACTTTACTCACAGTTACCAGTTAAATCAAAATACATTAAAAGAAGATAAAACAATTTAGAATATTAGTAGCCTTTCCCACCTCTGAGATCTTCCAACCCACTGACTTAATTACCACCCTTAAACTTAATACCAAAATCCAAAATAATTAACAGAAACCATTAATGACACTTCTCCCCCCAGGTGCCCCCACTAAACTGCAGCCCTCGAAGCCACCTTATGCCCGGGGTTCTCCTTGCCTCCAGCAAGCCAAAACACTTCTCCATGTTTTAAAAAAACAGCAACCTGTGCTAACAACCTCCCCGGGACATAACCAGCTACAGGTCACCGCGCCCTTAGCTTATACACCCGGAATTTCCCCTGTCATTAACCTACAAACTCCCTAAATTTATCCTAAACAATGAAAAACCCAGCTTAATAAAATAAAACCCTTTACAACTAACCCCTTAGTCAAATCTTATTAATAAAAACCAAAGAAAAAGAAATTTCCCTCAGAGGTGGTCCGCAGGGAGAGGTAGATGCTTATGATCGTCGGCAGACTAGGACGCCGAATCAATCCGCACTGCCAGAATCCCGTAACACCGCCCCACTTAGCCAACGTTTCGGTGCTCATTACTGAACACCAAAACGCAGGCGAGAAAACGAAATACGGGATTCGGCAGGGCTCACATTTACCTCTTTTTCCCTCCGTCCCGCTTATTTACCTTTTAATGTATTTTGTTTCAATTCAGAAGAGAATCACAAATAAAAATGTTTACATAAAAAAAGAAAGTTTTCATATAATATACAAACATAAAATTCTTTTACTTGCACCAACATTGCTAAAATAAAATCCTTTAGCTTATTTACTAGGTTAACAACAAAAACATATTTATTCACGTGGTTCACATAACCTTTACATCACAGTCATGAAAAAGAAAATAAAGTTGGTTATCACAAAAAAACAATTGAACATAAAAGTTTTTCCTTTAAACAAAAGGGTGTTACAAAAAATATAATCTTAACCTATAAAAAAAAACAAGGTGTAAGGGTGTCTCTGTATTTCTTCTTGGCGGCGGGCAGTTAGACGGTTTGTACAAAATATGTATATCAGGATTGTTGTTACACAAAAAAAAATAAAGAAGGAACATAAATAAATACTAATACAAAAAAGAATTGTTTTAATAATTTTACCCCTAAAAAAAAATTTCTATGTTTTTCGGCTAGGTCGCTATCTTCTCTTTTGTAGGTTGTTTGATTTAATCCGTGTTTGAATAAAAGCTCTACAGGAGTCATATTTACTATAGGTTGCGGTCTATTCCTAACTTCTCGCAGCCATGGTCCGATGGTATTGGGCCAATTTCGTTTTGCTAGGAATAGTTTATTTTCCAGTTCATCGAAGGTGGACCAGTCGTTCAAGATGTCCTGTCTAGGCACGATCACCGCCTCCGGGAATACCTCCAGGATGTCCTTTTGATACATCAGCATGGCCTCTTCAGCTAATATGACTGCGGGTTCCCTGCCAAGGCTCCATACCTCCTTCTCCAGGAAACGCTTTATCTCTGCACCACTTATGGTAGCAGTTTCTGTACAACTAAACCAACCGCTAAAAGCGTCCTGACAGGCGAACACCGCGTTTAAGCTGCCTCTTCTCGCCTTTCTTAATCCTGTGATCGTTTTTAATTTTATTAACTCGAATGGTCTCACCCCCATGACTATTTTCTCTGCCTTCTCCCTCTTTACACAAGTATTGCAGCGCCCTACTCCCTTCTTTGTCTGGTCCGGGTTCTCCAGCTTGACCTGGTTTTGGAATGTATTTGGGCGCACCTGATTCCAATGTCCCTTACGTTGGGCGACATGAGATGTTAGACGCTGTACATCTCTTTGAGACTCTTCCAGTGTTGCCTTGGTTCTCTTCCCAGGGTTAGTCCGTTTGACTAGACAAGGACCAGACAGTAAGTTGCGTCGTGCCCTGCCAACTAGCTCATTGTTCTTATTATTTACGAACATGGGTTCTTTTTCACCGCCTGACTGCCCGCGGAAAACCGCCCGCTTGTAGGCGTCACGTTCTGCCTGTCGTTCCGCCATAGTTTTACAGGGGATCGGGTTAAGGCTGAAGGGGAGCTCCAGTTCTGCCAAATACTGGGGCGTGCCGGAGATCCACGGATCTTCCGTAGAATCCCCGACACTCCCACACTCGGCCGAGGGCCCCTCTGCAGTCTTAACCACGATGTTTTGCAGAATTATTACTTTATTATTATTTGGTGATACCGTTTTAGTTTCGGGCCCAGTTGGGCTATGGGCCGAGTTAGTATTAGCGCGGCCTAGGTTAACATCCAAACATCTTGTTTAGTATGTGGTAAACGACACGAGAGTCCAGATCGCTAGCGTTGTATAGTACGTAGGAAAAATGTTTGATACAGAATAGTTTATTAGCGAAATAGAAAAACGTTCACCAATTTACAATCTTAAATTAAAGAAATATAGTAATAGAGATTTAAAAATTGAATTACGGGAAGAAAATGTAGGGCAAATGTATGAGGATTGAAGTGAAATCAGTATGGAAAAAAATACAGAGGTAAGGTTGAATAAATACAATATTTATATAGGAAATATAATTTGCTTTAAATTTTTTTATATTGCTAAGGTATTTTACCTTTTTCACTAACAAAATACATAGTTCTTAAATGCTTCTCTAATGACTTGCCAGCAGTCTGACGGCCTCCTGTACCCATGGCTTTGATACTTTTTATAAGATTTACAAATAAGTTGTCAGTACTTAAAGCATCTCGTCTTCTGACAAAATTGTGTAAAACACAGGCGGCTTGTACTATTTCTACAGCTTTTTCCACAGCAACAAGCAAATGTGTGTGAAATATTCTCCATTTGTTAGCTGATCTGCCAAAAGTACAATCTATAAATCGTCTAGCTCGAGTTAGCCTATAATTGAAAATCTTTTCAGAAACTCCAAGATTTTTTCTGGCATATGGTCGTAATAAATGTTCATACAAAGTAAACGCTGTATCAGCGATAAACACATATGGTAAAGGCGGCCCTGAAGTGTTTGGAAGCGGGTTCATTTCAGCAAATATGGCTCTTTCTTTGCTAGTTTCTTTCCAAAGTTTGAACTTTTAAAAATATTACTATTGGCCTCCCGACCGTATGATCCTACGTCTATAGCCGTAAAACAGTAATCAGCATATGTGACGGCCAGTAACACAATTAAAAAAAATTCTTATAATTAAAATATTCTGTACCTGCGTTTGAAGGGCAAATAATCCGAATATGCTTGCCCTCAATGGCACCTACGCAATTAGGAAAATTACTTTTTCTATGGAACTGATCTGCTATTTCTCTCAATTTTTTCTTCTAAAGGAAAAGGTATTTCCAGAGGTTGTAGAATTTTCCATATTGCTATGCATGTTTCTTTAATTATAAGCCTTATAAACGTTTTGATACCTAAGAAACATATTCCAGGCACGCAAAATCTGATCCTGTCGCCAAATATAGCTAAATACCGCCAATACCTAAAAAATGCAAAATGTTTAATACAAAATATTGTGCAAATTGGTTTTAAGTTTTTTTTTCTTTCTATTTGTTGGTATTTTATTGTAGTGCTTTAATTCTAATGTGAAATTACTGACTTATTTTGTAATATTATATATTATTTCTACTGTGGTAAACCACCTACCCAAAACTAAGGAAATGTTTAAGTTATTTGCAGGTAGGCAGCTACAAACCAAGTGGAAATTTAAAAGATCAGTTTCGTAAAGAACTTAAAGCCATGAGAGAAACCAAAAGTGGTCAAAGTGCTTTAAAGAAAAAAAAAATACGTTTACTTTGACCGGCTTTTATTTTTAACTTTTTTTGTCGAACAAAGGCAGACTGTTTCTAATATCTCTGTTCATAATAATGTTGGTGGGCAGAATCCTGATGAACAAGATGAGTCGCAAAATACAGAACCTCTTGCTTCTACTTCTACTACTTCTCAGATAAAACCTAGTAGAAAAAGAAATAGACCGGAAAATCATGGTGCCTCAGAAATAAAGGAAATAACAAAAGTGCTTACAGAGAATGTGGCTCTTCAAAAGAAGCGAAAAACTGAAGACAAGCTTAGAAATAAAGCTTTTTTAATGTCATTACTACCTTTAATACATTGCTTTTTTGAAGATGTTTTGTTAAAATGTGGAATAAAAATTATTCAAGTTGTGCAAGATGGTTCTAGGGTTTCCAATGCTGCTTGAAACAATTAGTTTGTTAGGACGTCCTTAAGAGAGCAAAGTATAATGCTTCACTTTCCACTTTCCTCATTTACATCAGAACCACGAACACCCCAAACGATTTAAACGATTACCCTGGTTTCGCAAGACGACAATACTTTAGATTCTCAGGCATCCGAATATTCGTTACTGGATTTGTGTTAGTAAAGTTTGTTGTTGTTAATTCTGACTTTGGAATATGTTATTTTTTTTACGTTTTGTAAATTTATTTAAGCAGGAAATAAATAGTTATTTAACCAACAAGTCCATTAATAATAGCGTTTAATAATCGAGATATTTTAATGTGGTAACGCAGCGAGAGCATTAATATTCCATATTATTTATCTTATTTTAATACTACTTACAAAATTTTTATGTCGATAATATTTTATATAAAATGGAAACACAAGTCACAAAATCATGCATAAATGAGGGGGTCATAATGCACGATTTTAAATTATTCATTAATAGGGGTCATTAGTAAAGGATTTGACATACCTATATTAATGAAACTCAACGTAAAAATACATATATAAATATGCTATTCATCGTTAAATATAAGCTTAGAAATTGAAGTTGACGTACATGACAGTTATGACACATAACACATATAATATTTGTCAAAACTGTCATATACGTCCACTTCAATTTTTAAGCTTAAAATAAATATGCTATAACAAAACTTATACTATATACACACCTTAAAGTAATTACTAATCTTTTTGCTGGATGGATGGATTGCCTCATGTTGGTATCATTTTTCTATAGGGTTTCACATAACAGACCAACTCGTCAAAAGTATTAATGGACATTCGATAATACTGGAAATCTTTTCTGGGTATTTTCTATGGTCAATAACTTTTATATGAAAATCTCCCATTGTCAGTCTATTGCTTAATAAAGGATGAACCCACCATCGACGAAGTTTTCTTCGTTTTTTAACATAAAACAAATATCTAAAGCGAAACCATAACCTAAGGTGACTACATCCATTCCTTAACTAATCCAGTTATTTTATTCTGGACTGTGCCATGGTTTGCAAGAAAATCGTTGTCCGTGTAGTTTAAAGGTGCAAGCGTTATAATCGCAGCAGTAAGACGCTGCAGATATCACGCCCATGTAGTTTGGCTCTAAGGCAGATACAAATATTAAGTTTTTAAAAATAACAGAATGTACTTTGAATAATTCGCCTATATTAAAGAGAGGTTTAAATGTCACTATAGACATTAATTTCGAACATTCCCATAGGGTAAACGTAGCATAATCTTTAAGCCACAAAAGAGACACACAAAACAGATATTCATATCCTACTTTAATTCGTGAATGACTGCTGCAGCAGCTAAATCGAAATACGAGTTTAGCATATGCATATAAGGTATTGTCTAATGCTCAAAAAAATCCGCTTGATGGTCAGATTACCCATTTATATGAACTGTGGCGGCTCAAAAATTAGTAGAGACAATTATAGTATTGTCTTTTAAACAGCAAAATAATTTTTTGAAGAGACATGTAAGAACACGTTTCTACCAGGGTTAATAATGACTGACAATAGTAGTGAGGAGAGGAACGCCTTAAGAGAGGAATTTTCTGATAGTAGATTATTGCTCTGCATATTTCCTGTCAATCAGGCATTGTGGCGTTGGTTGTGGCAAACCGAACATTAAGTTGGAAAAGAAGATCGGCAGACCGTCATAAAGAGATTTCGTAGTGTAATGTTTGCAAAATCAATGCATGAAGCAGAAATAAATATGTCAAATTTGTTGTATAATAACTAAGTGAAAAAAAAATAAGAAGTTAGGTACTTATTTATCAAACTTATGGGACCGGCGTGAGGAATGTTGTTTACCGTATTGATCCGATGTTCTTACCAGAGGTAATAATACAAACAATAACTGCGAATCCTCGATACCAATATTTAAGGACATTATACTTCAACGGTGTAAAGTCTTTAACATGTGCGTTTTAGTAGAATTTACCACAAAAACATTTGCTGCGGCAACATGTGACTGTCAATTTGAAAAAGGCGGTAAATACTGCAAGCATCTATGTGCTGTAGAAAGAAAGTACTGAATTTTGTTACCAAATTCCTTATGTTTAACCAAAGCAGATCGGCAAAATTTCGCAAGATTAGCCTTAGGAGACGGGTTTTCTTTAAAGATACTGCCCTTACCAACGCAAATGAAATAATCAGTGAAACAGAATGCACAACCACTATAACCACCAGTTGCGATGTTTCTTTAGATTTATTTAAATGTCCAATAATTTCAACAGATGAATTTAATAGTTAAGTTAGTGGTGGGACAATAAATGAAAATTATCAGAATACCATTAAAAGTACATAACCTGGTTGTTTCGTGTTTTGTGTTGTTTAATCGTTCAAATTTATTAATTTTTTCACCTCTTAAGTGCACATTGAATTAAATTATCGTTAAAGATGAGTGACGATGATATAGGTGATTTCAGATGGTGAGGATAAATTAAAAACGAACCATATTTAGTTAAGAGCGTACACAAAAAGAAGGAATCTATTTGCTTTCTCAAGAGTGCTATACATTCATTAATCTGTAGAATCAGTGTTAAAGGCATTATCCCTACAATTTATTTTATTTTTGGGTAACAAATTACGTCAAAATTAAAATTACATCTATCTAATTTTTGTGTCTCATTTTTACTGTTAATACATGTATTTTATAGTTGTCTTATATTTAAACATGTCTGATTTTTACATGTTAAGGGAATGTAACACACACAAAAATTAAAGTTTTAAAAAATGCTATTTTTTCCCACTTGACCCTACATAAATATTTTATTTTACTTTTAGAGAATACAGTGCCTCAGTATTCCGATGAAACTTCTTGTGAACATTCAGGACTGTCCAGAGAGAGGGTAAACTATATAGCCGAGGCGTTTGGGAATAGCCAATATTTCCATCACCAATCTGGTCAGTTTGGTAATATTCTTGCTTCAGATCAAATAAGTTAATATTGGTTTATATATCTAATAAAATTATATACCTTCACGAAAGTAACTTAAATCAAAAAACAGCAGGCGAACTCTGTAAATTATAGAAAAGAAATTTTTTTCCTCCATAACAATAATACACCGAGTTTTTATGACATTCATCGAAATATGTTATGACATAAATAACCTTATTTTACCTAAAAATTTTAGTAACAGCTTTTTTGGGGCGCTGATCACGAATCTAAAAAAGTTTTTTTCGCCAACCTTTGGTTTTTTAGTTATTAGGCCTCCAAGTGGGCTAACCTTAAAATGGAAATTTTTCCAAAATTCCTCCTTCTTAAAACTGATTACTATCAAAATGAAACATACACCGATTGGGCACTTATAAATTAAACAAATACAATAAAATTTACAAAAGTTTATTGCTTATTTTTAGTAAAAAACACCTCAAATAAATCCAGTTTTTTATATCTTTACAACTTAATTATGAATCAGGCAACCAGTTATACATCATATATCTTCTTACAAAGTAAAGAAAAGTGGATTCATTTGAGATAATTTTTACTTAAAATAGACAATGAAATGTTGTAAATTATAGTGTATTTGTTTAATATATAAGTGCCTAATCAGTTGGTTATCAGTTTCAAGAGGGAGAATTTGAGGTTAGTTTACTTGGAGGCCTCATAACCCCAAAATCAAAGGGTGCATGTATCTGTGGAAGTTCCAAAATTTGATAGGGGTCCCCTTGACCCAAAAGGAGTACTAGGAAACATTTTGAATATACAAAATGGGGTATACCAGATAGGTACAGAGCATGCTCGACTTAATCGGTGGTTTTCCAGAAAAGATTTAAATCCAGTTGGCAATTCTAATTTTAATCCGTTCGTCACACCAAATGTTAATATCACCTTAAGGGAAGCAGTTTCTAAGATTTTGCAATTTGGAGGACAAGGATTTAAAAAATGTCAGTGCAAACCTAGTAAACTGCAATGCTACACTAAGAGATGCCTTTGTTTGAAGGCTCACTTAAAATGTACAAGTAGGTGCCATTTCAGTGGCCCAGGTTCCAATAAATGTATATATAAATTAAAACTTAATTTGTTTTTTTTTTTTAAGTTTGCTTATGTAAATTAACATATACGGGTATAAGAATGTTATTTTTTCTTCGAATTTTTAGTATCTTTTGTTAATAAATAATAAATTTTTATTTATTTGTTTTATTCATAAAATAAAGCGTATTTTTTTTGCATTGGTTGGCTTTGCCCAGGATTGCATACAGCCACTTCTTTTAAATACAATCCGTATTTTACAAACCGACCAAAGTACTTCACCCGCCAGAATGTTAAACGGTAAAAAAACTTTATCGATTAACAATCTGGCTGAGTTGTCACTGTCGTTTTATAAAACGCCTAGTCGTTTTATAAAATAGCTAGCCAGATAGCAAAATAATGAACCGAAAATTAATATTTGACAACCTGGCCGCCCTTTATAAAACGACAGATTTTATATTCTAGCTACAACATATACATAGGTATTATATTTTTTCTAAATGTAATGGGGGGTGGGGCAAAAAAAATAATGTGGCCTAGGGCCCGCTCTGGTTAAAAAAAGGCACTGGTGACAAGTGACGTTACACTAGCGATATAGCGGGGCTAGTTAGTACTAGGAGTGCCCAGGCCCTGATGGTAACGTTCTTAAAACAAATATCTCTGATCATTATGGTCAAATATTAACCTTTAAAACATCAAAATTTCCCAAAACTGATATGTCGTAAAATGATATTTTATAGTTTAAAAAGTGTACCACCAGGTATCTGTTGAAGAAATGTATATACAGGGTGAGTTTTTTTTTAAAGTTTAGTACAGGGATCTCGTATGTCATATGTCCAAAATTACAGGTATGTCGAAAAAAGTTTTTATGTCATTTTATTTAAAATAAAATTTTCACAACTTTTGTATTTACCATTTTCTTAACATATAATATTTGTGGAGCTAGGAGTGTTTCAGGATGTCGCCAAAATTCAGTTGTTTTAAAATATCTGTTAAAAGCTGACAAATTTGTAAAACTTCAATTGGTTTTGAGTAGAGCTCACAAAACAGCAATTATTTCCTAAATATATAAAAAAACTGTACTAAATATAAAAAAACTCACCCTGTATAAAGATCTTTAATCTGGACTCAAACATGTTACAATAACTTTTTCTTTGACGTTGCTTTGTCTTATGTTGTAGAATTTTTGTGGCAACTAAAGAATATTTATTATTATTATTAAAAAATAAAAAATAATCAGCACTACCGGTCAAATCGTGGGAAATTCCACACAACGCGCCGTATTGTTGTTATGGAACAAAGAAATTGTTTTTCTATGATTTACAGAGTTCGCCTGCAGTAGTAGTAACAGTGGTAACAGTAAATTAATGACATTAAAATATTCCAACAAAGCACACTGTTATTCGTAAGGAAAAAGTTGACAGTTATGTAAAGTATTTCAAAAAATGTAATGGTTTTTGTGCAACCTAATTAATAAAATTTTAATTTTCTTATAGGTGCTGATCTATTTATGGTATGTGGGCCATCAGGCAGCAAGTTTTAGGGACGTGGACGACCGATTTAACATAACTATAAGCTCTGTAAATAGACTTGTAACACGTCTTAACCTATTTTTAAATAATATGTCAAAGGATATAATAAAATGGCCGACTAATGATGAAAAGCGTATTTTAGAGGAACATTATAGGAGAAACGGTTTT
This sequence comes from Listronotus oregonensis, assembly GCA_019359885.1. Lineage (NCBI taxonomy): Eukaryota > Metazoa > Arthropoda > Insecta > Coleoptera > Curculionidae > Listronotus > Listronotus oregonensis. The sequence continues at coordinate 12,487 of JAHBCN010011055.1, read as the reverse complement.
CTAAATATTATAGGGTCAATTGATGGATCACTATCAAATTTGATAAGCCTGTAAATGATCCAGAATCCTACATAAATAGAAAAGGGTACTACTCAATTCAGGTAAGCTGTTAATAAAGCAAATATTTAGTAGATAATAATTATTAATGTGTGGTGAATTTTTCATAAACACAGAAACTGGGTCAGTATGTATTTGGGATTGCCTTAAATTACAAGGGTTAAACTGCAGTAAAGCCTATCCCCATCACATAATTTTTCAAAATCTCATTTATTGAAACAATTAAAAATATTTAAAAGTTGTTGATTTATTAATCATGCATTTATTTCATTTCAGATTTAAGCCGTGTGTGATCATAAAAGAAAAATTATCCATGTCTTCATCGTCTACCCAGGATCTGTTCATGATTTAAGAGTATTGTAAATCATGCATTTATTTCATTTCAGATTCAAGCCGTGTGTGATCATAAAAAGAAATTATCGATGTCTTCATCGTCTACCCAGGATCTGTTCATGATTCAAGAGTGTTGTAAATCATGTATTTATTTCATTTCAGATTCAAGCCGTGTGTGATCATAAAAGAAAAATTATCGATGTCTTCACCAGGTACCCAGGATCTGTTCATGATTTAAGAGTGTATCGAAATTCACCCCTGAAAAATATCTTGGAGGAAAAAAGGTATTTCCTATTAGGGGATAGTGGATATCTCCCACAAGCTAACTTGCTGACCGCATAAAAAGATAGGGGCAACCTAACTAGAAGACAGCAAAACTACAACCTAAAATTAGCACAAAATTCATATGTGATTAAACATACCTTCGGAGTATTAAAGCAAAAATTTAGGCAACCTGAAATTGAGAAATATAAGATACATTTTTCATTTTATTAGAGCAGCGTGTGTCCTGCATGATATAGCACTAGACGATGATTTACTTTTTAATAATTGTGAACAAGAAATTCCACCAATTGCAAATCTAGTTGAGGAACAGGAACCTGATGAACATGATGACGAGGAGGTTGATGATGTGGGAGCTGCAGTCATTAGGGACAGAGTGGCAAATGCCTTACCATGATTTATATACTCGATATGTTTTTTTGAACTTGTTAATTAAACCCAATTCTCTTTTATTTTAAGTGTTTCTTTTATTCCTACATACGTATATATTTTTAATTCGATCTAGAACAAAAGGTATATAAAAGTTTTAGTTTTTAGTGAAATAAAACAAAAATAAATGAATGAAATAAAATATATCAAAATAATATATTAGTTTAAATGTTTCATTGTTCTAAAAATTGGTAACCTAAACTATAAAGGCACTTGCTTTTATAAATACAGAAAATGGTTGTACTACAAAATCGAATTGTACTGGCCATTAAAAAACTTGTCGCCTTAATACTAAAAAACAAAAGTTATATTTTCTTTTTACAAAAAAAAAAAAAAAAACAAAAATACTATAGGTACCTGCTATACTACAAAATACAAAAATGACAAAATCTAATTAATGTTTTGGCGGTTTAGGAACTTTTTGTTAACAAAACACAAAATTATTGTAATATAAAATACAAAACCTACAATATCAGATTGTACTAGCAGTTTAGGAACTTGTTGTCTTAATCTAGATAAGTACCAATCAATACAACAAAAATAATATTTTTTGTCGACAAAACAAACACATGAAGATATAAGAAACAAAACCTAGAAAATAGAATTGCACAAGTTCACTAAGTCTAATAAAACTACAAAAGTAACACTTTCTGCTAACAAAATCAAAAACAAAAAAAAAAGATTGAATTGCAAAATACAAAAGCTACAAAATCGAATTGAACTGGCAGCTGCATTTAAAATTTTTGAGAATTTCGTTTCTTTTTGCAATTAGTTCATTTCAATGTTTTATTTCTTGAACTCTCTCTCTTTCAATCAGAAGCTTTGCGTCAAAATATGCTTTTCTGTCTTGCCGAAATGTTTCCATTGTTGCATTTTTAATTGGTCGGACCCTCATGACTCTGAAGTCATTTTCAATGACCAATAACCAATAACTAATTAAATAAAATTTACGAGGCAGTAACCTATTAATTTTACAAACCTCGGCATTGTGTATGTACAGGGTCTTTGATTATATTTACGTGGCTTCTGAGGCCTTTATTTTTAAAGACAGAAAAAAATGGTTTATATAAAAATTGAAGGATTTTTTCTATATTATCTTTTGAAATTATCAGTTAAAAAAATATCGCAATAAAAAATGGAAAAAATATAGGCAACTTCAACTTTTTTAAATAAAACACCCTGTATATTATGCGTTACAACAAAAGATCTTTTTTTTTCTTATTTAAAATATATATACATTGATGAAATTTGGATGAATCATTTTTGAGATATTTTAGGTTAAATTATTAATAAATTACAACAAAGTTTCATATTAGTATCAAGAAAGCCATGGAAACAATAGAATTGTTATGTTGCTGAATTTGGTGAGGGTTTTCCCTGGACCCATAATGTTTATTTTTGTGATTAAACATTCCTGCTAAAGTGAAGGAAGACTTGTCGGTGAATAGAATTTTATTTAAAAACTTTGGATCCTGCTGCATAAACCTAGCAATTTCCAATGCATACTTAGGTCGGTCCTGCATGTTTTGTTCCGGAAAGTTCTGAACGGACATAAATTTATAAGGATAAAATTTGTAAAATTTTAAGGTTAAATAAATTTTATAATCTGTTTTATTAAGTTCAGATGCCGCATTCGAGATTGATATTTCAGGATTTTCTAAAATAATTAAAAGTATTTAGTGCAAGTCCAATAGAAAAAGTATAATAATTATCCTGAAAAAACGGGGATATCCAAAACCTTGTTTTCATGTCGTGCTGGAGTCCTTTTCTTTATTTAAAGGTTTTTTTGTTCAATAAACTTTCTTACTATGTATTTAATGGTATCTATAGATTGTCCCCGTTGTTAAGGATATAATAAGTAATATTCCCTTTGCACTGTCGTCACATTATTATTGTTACCATAAAAAAGACGCATATTAGAGATTTTTTTGTTTTTCTAAATAACCCATCGACAGAAAAAACAATACAAACTACTTTTAATGGTTAAAATGATAAATTTCAACTTTTTACAATATCAATACGTAAAATTTATTAAAACAATTTTATTGTTTTCATAGCTTTCTTGATACTAATATGATTTTTTTTCAATTTATTTATATTTTAGGCTTAAATATCTCAAAAATGGTTCATCCAAATATCATCAATGTATATATATTTGAAATAAAAAAAAAATATATCTTTTATTGTAGCGCATAATATACGGGGTGTTCCATTTAAAAAAGTTGAAGTTTTTATTGCGATATTTTTTTACTAATAAGTTCAAAAGATAATATGGGAAAAAACCTACAACTTTCATAAAAAACATTTTTTTCTGTCTTTAAAAATAAAGGTTACAGAAGTCACATAAATATAATCAAAGACCCTGTACAAAATAATTCAAACTTGACGCCCCTGGTTAGGTTTTAAAAAATCTTTTTACTACCTTTAAGGTAACAAAAATGCATCATACAAGTAAATTTCGATAGCGAGGTTCGGCGTTGCAACGTAAGCAAATATATTTTTTTTCAGAAATATACCTTTTTCTTTTTAAAAATGAAAAGTAGTTTTTAAGATAATATTCAGTATTAAAAATTGGAAATTTTCAATTTTAACACCCTGTAGCATGAACACCGCTTAAGATAGTCCAAAACGATTTACGTATCCCTATCTTACTTTTTAATTAGCTTTTAATCCTAATAAAATCTAAAATGTTAAATTTCGACTTGTCAAAATGGCAAAAATTTAACATTTTTAGAAAGGGCTAAAATTGCCCTTAAATAAAGGCTTATTAAAAAGTAAGATAAAAACATGTAAGCCATTTTGGCCCATCTTAAGTAGATGTCATGCTACAAGGTGTAAAATTAGAAAATATTTATTTTCAATGGTCCATATCTCCAAACCTATTAAAGATATAAAAAATTTAAAAACCAATTTTCATTTTTTAAAGAAAAGGTATGTTTCTGAAAAAATTAATTTGCGGGCGTCGCGACGCCGAGAGTCGCCATTGAAATTTACTTGTATTATATGTTTTTAATACCTTAGTGGCTTTCTTTAACATGGTGACATTTTTTTTTTAAACATAACCAGTTTTTTATAAAAAGGCTGGGATGTTTGGATCACCCTGTACATATGTACATTTATTATACAAAATAATATGACATTATACAAAGATTCTTGTTTTTATTTGAAGGGTAATATAATATGTTAAATTATGTTAATACACATAAAACATAATAAACTCTGGCTATTGGCGTACCAAGAGGGGGGCGGACCGCACCGGATGACACCCGTTTGCCATCATGCCTGCCCCTGATGGTGATTACGAGGTCGTCTGCGTAGCCTTGTACATCGAAGCCTCTTGCTGACAGCTCCGCCAGAAGCCGATCAACCAATAGGGACCAGAGCAGTGGCGATAGTATTCCACCCTGTGGACACCCCTTTACCGCTCTGACCATTGCAGTCGCGTCTCCTATAGCAGAGCTGATTTTGCGGCTTTTTAATCGTTGAGGGTTCAATGTCCCTTGATTCTGCTGCTCTTTGTATGGATTCGAATGAGGTGTTATCAAACGCACCCTCTATATCAAGAAATGCACACATAGCCGCTTCTTTTGCATCGAATGTCTTTTCTATGTCTCTGACTAGACATTGTAGAGCATTGATCGTTGATTTTGCCGGTTGGTAGGCAAATTGTTTTGGATGCAGTGGAGCTTTAGAGATAAATTCGCTTTTTATATGCTGGTCAATTATTTTCTCCATAGTTTTAAGGAGAAAAGAAGATAAGCTAATGGGGCGTTAAGACTTCGGCTCATCCGTAGGACGCCGACCGGCCTTTGGTATGAACGCCACCTTAACTTTCCTCCAGTTTTGTGGTATGTAGCCCAGTATGTAACTGGCTTTAAATATTGCTTTGAGGTTCGGTAGTATTTCCTCTATGCCCTGCTGTAGCAGGGCTGGAAATATGCCATCCATACCTGGGGATTTATAGGATTGGAAGCTATTAACCGCCCATTTTATTTTATTATCTGTGAAGATTTACCTGCTAGTCTTTTCCCTGCTTTGCTGGGGCGTGGTTCGTCCCATGTTGGGTTTTCCTGTATTTGGTAATCTTCTATGATGGTAGATCCTGGGAAGTGGGTTTTTAACAAAATCTCCAAACTTTCCCTTGGAGTCTCAGCATAGCTGTCATTGGTCTGTCTTTTAAGTAGTCCAATTCCGTTTGAGTGGTCTCGTGCTAGGACCTTTTGGAGTCGCACTGCCGGGGTAAGATCATTTATCCCTTCGCAGAACGTTCTCCATGTTTTCCTTTTAGATTTCCTCAACTCTTTGTTATATTCAGTAAGGGCTCTGTGATAGTTGTCCCAGTTGCCCGATGTTTTTGCTACATTAAAGGCTTTCCTAGATTCAGCCTTTAGTCGGTCAAGCTTCCTGTTCCACCAGGGAACATATCTCGAGGTTTCCTTTCGTTTTACCGGGCAGCTTTTTTCATATGAAGAGATCATGTGTTCCTCTAAGTTAATGGAGGCTGCGTCAAGTTCTTCAATAGTTGTTATGGATGAACTTCTGACTTTAGAAGTTCCTTAAAAAGGGACCAATCAGTCAGTTTGGGCACTCGGTATTCATCCAGGCATTTCGCTGTCGCCGCTATGTCAAATCGTATGTGCATATGGTCCGACATAGATAGGTCATTGGAAACTTGCCAGTTCTCAATTTGGTTAGTTATGAATGGCGTAGCTAGGGTTAAGTCTAGTACCTCTTTTCTAATCGCATTCATAAAGGTGGGTTTATTTCCCTGGTTGATAATGTCTATATTGTTAGTAGTCAAATATTCCAGCAGATATTCACCTCTATTGTTTGTGTCTGTGCTGCCCCAAATTGTATGGTGCGCATTTGCATCACAGCCCAGAATAAGTTGTTTGTTCCTTCGGTTGCACCAGCTTATTAGTTCTTGTACGCTGGCTGGTGGTGGATCTTGTGTATCCCCTGGGAAGTAAGCTGAGGCAACTAAATATAACGTTCCTCTTACCTTCTTCAGTCGGTAGTTCCACCATAGCTGCAACCAAGTCTCTCTTTATAAACTCTGAAATTGGAACAAAATTAATATTTTTACTAAAAAGTAAAGCCGCTCGAGGCCTTTCATGAGATGTTTCATAAATTAACTTACATGACTGAGTTGGAAGTCCTCTAATCATTCCTTCATTTACCCAGGGCTCTTGAATTAGCCCTATGTTTATATTATTCCTTGTAAATTTTCTATTCAGCACACTAGATGCAGCTTTTGAGTGTTGAAGATTTACTTGGAGGCATCTGAGATGCCGGTGTTCTTTGTTAGGCACGTTTTTAGGCAATTTGACTTTATCTGCCTTTTTTGTGGTCCTTAGGTTTTTTATCACCTTCAGGATCCATCTTTTTGTTTGAAGGCTTATCCTTGAGCTTTGTGCTGCCTTTGGATTCGCCCTTTATTTTGGAAGTCTCCGTTTTAGGTTTTTGCACATCTTTATATGGAGCTTCCTTTGAGGTACCGGGCTCAGCATTACCTGAGCTTCCCTCTCCTTTTGAGGCGAGGTAATAGTATCGATAATAATATTCTAAGCATCGAAAGAAGCTTGACATTGCTTGTTCCAGATGAACCTACTATTTTTCTTAAGTAATTCGTCGAAAGGATGACGCAATATATGCATATTTCTTATAAATTTACCATAATAGTTAATTGCTCCAAGGTATGATCTCAGAGTAGCCAAATCATGAGGTGGAGGCATGTTCTTTATTGCGTCTGTCTTTGATGGGTCAGGTTGGATTCCGTTTTCATTAATAATGTATCCTAAATATTTTATTTCGTTAACACCAAACTTACATTTCTCTAACTTTAAATGAAAACCAAAATCCTTTATGCGTTTGAGAACTCTATTAATATTTTCTTGATGTTCTTGAGCTGTTTTTCCCGAAACTAGAATATCATCAATATATGCTGCTGTACCTGGCAAACCGGATATCATTGTATCTACTACCTGTTGAAATATTGATGGAGCCACTTTGATACGAGTTAACAGGCACTAAAAGACCTTCCACTGTTCACATCTCCAGTTCTCTCATCCAGCAGATGACCACGAAGAGGAAAAGGCCCATTGATGATTTCAGCACATCCCCAACAAAGAAGTCGAAGCCTGGTGGATCAAAGCAGTGATTATTCAGTTTAATTATTTTGGACAATGTTGTTCAAGTTCAATGCAACACTTTTGTTTACATGTATGTTTACCAAAAAGCAGGACCTAGCAGACTTAGATGCAGCTCTTGAAAGAGTCTCAAGCTTCCTCGATACAGCCACTGATGATGACTTGGCAGATTTCAAGTATCAGGGGTTCGACCCCATAATGATGAGAACACTCATTGCCTCCCACGAGCCAGATCCGAAAATATTCGCAGCAGACCTTGGCGTTATTATCTCTGTGTACCTGATGAGGGGGACGAACATAGACAAAATCATCCAGAAGACATCAGAAGCAGGAGCAAGGAAGCTGGGAGCACTAAGGACCAAATATAGAATAGTGTCATCAGGAGTTACCCTAGGAAGAACCACTATTAGCATGGCAAGAATTGCAGCCTGCTTCCCAGAGCAAACAGTCAAAGGGTCCCAGAATCTTGGTGGACAAATAGGCTGTGTCTCAATGGAGCAGTTACCAGATGGATTCCCTAAATGCATGAGAACTCCTGTTTTTGCATCTGTCATCCCCCGAACTTTAGGAAACTACACCACAGCCCTTCTAAATTTACACTTCACGTACCTGAAGAAGATGGATGAAATCATCAACAAGGGAAACCATCTGACCCTGCGGTGATGCAAACTTATCAAGATGCAGCTCTAAATAGTCCGGTTCTATCAGAAGATAGAAGGTTAAAAGTTATGGAAATGTTAGGCTTCTTCGACTTAACCCATGACGAGTTAACAGGCACTAAAAGACCTTCCACTGTTCACATCTCCAGTTCTCTCATCCAGCAGATGACCACGAAGAGGAAAAGACCCATTGATGATTCCAGCACATCCCCAACAAAGAAGTCGAAGCCTGGTGGATCAAAGCAGTGATTATTCAGTTTAGTTATTTTGGACAATGTTGTTCAATTTCAATGCAACACTTTTGTTTACATGTATGTTTACCACAAAGTCACTTTTTGGTACATTTTTTTCACATCTTGCATCATCTGCTTTAGTTGTTAACTTCTGACAAGCTACTTCTTTGTCCATATGTCCACAACGACAACGTATTACTGTTGTTAAAGGGCAGGGTCAATTCACCTGCATGACATATTTCTTTACAAATATGAGGCATACTAGGAGGTCCACAAATTAGTAATTTATTACACTTATTATCACAACACAAAATGGGATCAAGGCAAGATGTTCTTTTTGTCTCCAATGGAGTTTTGCGACAAAAGCAATATTTAATTAAATTAACATCGCTTTTACATGGGCTGCAGGGTCCAGGATGACAAAGCTTCTCACATTTATGGTTTCCACATGACAACAATTTATTACAAGTGCTTTCACATATAAAACTCAATTTACCACTGTGTTCTGCATCACACTGAACTTTTCTACCAGTTTTTCCACAGTAACACTCTTGAATTATTGTTGCTGAACATGGCGAACAAGGGCCTACATGGCATAGTTCCAAAAATTCACTGTATATAGTCAAAGATTATTTGATGTTTTCAAACAGAGTAATTGCTCCCAAAAAGTTTCGTGAACAAATTTTAAAACAATTACACCAGGGCCATCCAGGACAAGAAAGAATGAAATCATTGGCAAGAAGTTATGTGTTCTGGCCAAAAATTGCTAGCAATATTACAGATTTTGTAAGAAAATGTACTAGCTGTGCAGAAGTTGCAAAATCTCCTTCAAAAGTTTTACCATCACCTTGGTCTAAACCAAATAACCCTTGGCAAAGAGTTCACTTAGATTTCGCTGGACCAGTTGATGGCAATTATTATTTGTTACTTGTGGATGCCTATTCAAAATGGCCAGAAGTGTTTCCTACAAAAACAATTACTTCAACATATACTATAAAGATGTTGGAAGAGGTTTTTGCACGATTTGGACCACCTGAAACCCTTGTAACCGATAATGGATCACAATTTACCAGTGAAGTTTTTAAGAAATTCTGTCTGTCTAACGGAATACAACATATTCGTACTGCACCATTTACACCTCAATCAAATGGTCAAGTAGAACGTTTTGTTGATACGTTTAAGAGGGCATTAGGAAAGTTTGATAAAACTGGAAAACCAGAAGGAAGCCAATTACAAGAGTTTTTAGCAACTTACAGATCAACACCTAATTACAATTCCCCTGAGGGAAAATCACCAGCAGAACATTTACTAGGAAGAAAAATGGGCACTTTTTTTTGACCTAATGTTCCCTTTTTTTCACATAGAGATATTTCAAAATATGTGACAAAACTCCCAAAATTCAAAGAACATTTGCTCCAGGTGACCTAATTTATGCCAAAATTTAAAAACAATAAATAAGTTGGAGACCAGGGTCCGTTATTAAAAAAATTGGAAATGTTATGTATAATGTTTTGATGGAGGGATACCGAAGACGTGTCACTAGCCCGCCCCAAAAATATTGAAAAAAAATTTTTTTTTGGAGGCCCCAGGGGCCCGGTCAAAAATAATTTGTTCCGGCCCATATTTGGTATGCAGCATTATGGTGGCCATATACAACTTTTTTCTACTACCCCTTTAAGCTCTGAAAAAAATTTTTTGGCCTTTTTCGGCCCGGCCTACTACACGCACTCGGAAATCAGCAACTCTACTGATAAATTGGGACGTATAGAGACCAACCCGATTTCACTATCGCTCGTCTCCTGCAGATTGTATCCTGTAAATTGGTATGTGAGTAGGGCGCTTTAAAAGAAGCCATGCTGCAAAAATGCTGATTTTTCAGCGAAAAAAGCACTATTGACTTGGGACGGTTGTGTGTAAATAGATACCACTAATTAACCAAGAATAGCACCAGTACTGAAGTGACACGACACTAATACTGAACTGAGCCTGATGTGTGTAAATACACTTTTAGTCGACAAACGCCTGATACCTTAGTGACTCGATCAACTTGTACGTGTTATGAACGTTGGTTTGTAAAGTTTTGAAGTCTGTGGGTGGTCTAGTGGACCACTGTGTAGCGATTACGTAAGTATTTTTATTTTTAAGGCATATGTTTAGGGGTAATTTTCCTACAAATAGGTGACGTTTTTTGGTCCCTAAATTTAGGATTTTGTTTTATAAGGTGTAAAGGGTAATGGAATACAAAAGCCCGCCCGATAAGGCAGTGTTGCCATATTATTTTTATTTCTTTTACATGCAGTTTTTTGTGTTTATTTTCTAAACAAAATATCTTTTTTGAGGTTCTTTATGTTCCCAAAAAGGATGGTGGGATCAAAATAAAGTCTGTTAGAACTTGATGCAATTTTTTAGAAGTATTATAAGGGGCATTCCTTATTTCTATCTTGCAATTTGCAGTAGAATATCTCACAATTTGTAATGGCAATTTCTTTCAATAATTTGTATATTTTAGAATGGCTGGTGCTCCAGGGCCTTCCCGAATGCATTCTGGAGATCCTAGATTTGAACAATGGGCCCAAAAAATGTTTGATGATATCGATAATATCAGTGATGATGATTTAGTGGACCCTGATTATTTCATAGAAAGTGAAAACGATACCCATACAGAAGAAAGTGCATCAGAAAGTGAGAAAGAGACCGAAGAGGATATCGAAAGTCACTATCTAGGGAAAAACAATTTTAGATGGTAAGTTTGAATATTACCTTTCTAGAATTATGTAAGGTTATTAATTTTTTTATTATTACTCTTTCAGGTCGAAAAAAGAACCTCCTACTAATGTGCGCGCAAGAAAACACAATATTATTGTGACCCTACCCGGTCCAAAGTCCACAGTAAAACAACTTGGAAATAATCCAGATCCTGAGAAGGTATGGGACCTTCTATTTTCTCCCGAAATTATCAATAAAATTATTTTTCATACTATCAAAAAAATCACCAAGGTACAAAAACGTTACAAAAATTCATCACACCCTACATTACAGCATATCGACATAACTGAAATGGAGCATTTTTGGGTATACTTGAATATGAAAGTCCTGATTGTCTCTTTGCAACGGATGGAACAGGAAGAGATGTATTTCGTTGTACAATGCCTAAAAGACGTGTTGAGTTTTTACTCGCCTGTCTTAGGTTTGACAACGCTCAAACCAGAGATGAAAGAAAAGCTGTTGACCCAGCAGCACCTATCAGCGATGTCTTCCAGAGACTTTTGGAAAACTTCCAAAGGTGTTTTAATATTGGTGCCAATGTAACAGTTGACGAAATGCTAATTCCGTTTAGAGGACGGTGCAAATTTAAAATGTACCTGCCGAACAAGCCGGCAAAGTACGGAATTAAAGGGCAGTGCCTAACAGATGCTAGAAATAATTATCTTTATAATACGTATATATATATATATATATATATATATATATATATATATATATATATATATATATATATATATATATATATATATATATATATATATATATATATATATATATATATATATATATATATATATATATATATATATATATATAAATATATATATATATATATATATATATATATATATATATATATATATTATATATATATATATATATATATATATATATATATATATATATATATATGGGGAATAATACAATCCTGAACCTTTGATAGTAAAACTTAATAACAAAGCTGAACCACTTTTACAAACCTGAACCTGTATATGGGCCTGGGATTGTTTTCCCTTAATAACTCTCAAACTATTTTTATTTTTTAAACTTTTTTTTTCTCTAGTATTACTAGAGCCCTCTATGAGCAAAACTGTCTAACTATCATTATCGTATCTAGTTTTGTAACCGAGAAAAAACTATTTTTATGGTGGTTCAGGACTGCTTGTATATCGATTATTTTAGTTCAGCCATTTGCCGCTTTGGCACTGTCTGCAGTTGCAAATGTATATCCAATTTTCTGTGTATATACCATTATTAGTACTATCCTGATCCATTATTTGGCAACATTGCTAGCGCGGTATACTTCTTTGAATCTATTTTTAGAAGCAAATATATTTTAATATTATTGTCATTTTAATAGATACATTATTGGGGGTTTAGGTTTGTCCCGTGTGATGTGTTCTGGCTTGTATTGATTGTAAAATTGATTTAAACATGTACTCCAAACGTTGTAAATTGATGGTTAACATGTGTTTATCAAAAGGTAGGCTATTTTATTAAATAATAAAAAAGGGGTAAAAAGACTATGAATAATGCACCTTTTGGGATTTTAAAATTTTTGTTATTATCTGGAAGTTTT
>JAHBCN010011054.1:0-29781 GCA_019359885.1 Listronotus oregonensis | reverse complement strand
TTTTAAGAAGTTTTGTCTAAGTTTCAAAGATTCTATTTCCCGTCTACTTGACCTTCATTGTTGAAGTTTTCCCAAAAAACGGGCGCATTTTTTTACCGTCAATCCATAATTTCTGTTATGTCCTCGTTGCAATGAAACGAATCTTTCCCCCTTTTTCGTTGTCATCCTCAAGAAAATTTTCCCCAACAATAATCATTTGTATTTTTGGGTAAAAATTATGTAGTACGCAACATGTCAGAACTATTAAGTTAATAGTGCTCTTTTTTAAGTTTTTTCCAAAAAACAAAAGGGTTAGCCATAATGCCAGAATATTTTTATGACTCTTCGCGCTCTAGATAATCTGAATTAAAATCCTGCTTTCTCTAGAAATCTCTTTGGCTAAACGGTTTAAAAAAGTCTGTCTTAAAGCGAATGCTTCACCCCCAAAGAAAGTAAGGAAGTTCTCGGCCTTTTTTTGAACAATGTTCATTGGCGGAAAATTTTAAAACTTTCTGATATCAGCTTCTGAAAAAAACCGATTTTGATAACGCCACCATCTGAGATTCTGGCACTTCAGCCCAAAAAATTATAATTGAACTTGCTGTACCATTAAAAAACACTGTGAAAATTCTTGTAGTTTTCCATACAGTGATCCACTCCCGGGGAGGTGGTCTGATTTTGATGTGTTTGCCATCAACAGATCCTAAGCAATGCGGGAACTGCCATCTTGTTTCAACCCATTGCAATTGTTTTCCCACTCTTCTTGAGTCTGGGGAATCTAATAATTATATATTACTAGTTTGGTCTATTTTGTACCCATGGTATATTTCTTAAAGCTGATTTTGTTTTCTTGTTTCAGTTGTTGCATAGATCCACAATAAAACCCAAGATACTTTGGGATTTTCAAACAACAAGCTCGACTTCTAACCAGCAAACTGCCAATAAAACCAAGACACTTTGGATTCTCAATCTGAAGCAAAAAGCTCAACTCCTAGCCAAAAGATAAAACTTAAAAAAAACGGACCTAATTACAGACACTGTTTTACAAAGTGTTTATGATCATTTAACAAATATTAAAGCAGATTATAGATTTGACATATTTGGTAAAAATTGCAGTGAAATTACGTGACCTATTTTTTGGAGCAAAGACTTTTTGCGGAAAAAATATCAAAACCTTGTTTGAGGCCAAATGGAAACATTAAATAAAAATTTCAAAGCTTGAAGTAAATACCACATCTCCTCCTAAAGTACCATCATCATCCTACTATACATTCATCATTCAAAAATAGAGCAATTTCAAAATTTCCCGGGTATGAGGAAACACCACTTAGCGACTACTTTTCAAGCTATAGATAAATATAATTAAAAAAATTACTATATAAAACCTGAACTAAATAAATGCGATATATTAAAAAAATTTATTATTCTTACCCCTAAAATTCCTTTGGGGCTTTAATAAAGATGTGCATGTCTCTGGTATTATCTTTCCAAGGGCCTGGGGCGAGATCACTGTAAAAATTTTAGAGATTAAACTACATCCAGTAGCTAGAAATCTTAATGTTGCTGATGAGGGGTAATTGATTCATATTTGTATCCTTTTTTTAATCAATGAGGTTACTTTATTTAATAGTTCAAAATAAGTTAATTCTCCATTCTCAGATAGTTATTCCAATCTGTGGGCCAAAACGAAGCTCATTTATAAAAAACATGATAAGCGGCTTCTGCGTAAAACCAACCCTTTTACCTTTTTTATCTATTATAACGCGCCTGTTTTTTTAGTAAAGCAACAACTACCCCAAAAAGAGAAATCCAAATCTGTTGATATGTTTTTTTTAAAAAAAATAAGGGGAAATCGGGGGACTTACAATTTTAATTATCGGGAAAAAATTTTGGGGAAAATGTAATAGCAAAATGCGGGGAAAAAAGCATCGTTTTGGGTTTAAAACCATTTTGCGAGGCTGTCGAGCATTCATTTGCAAGAAGCAGCGCGAGGCAAGTTTGGGGATTTGCTCGCGCGGCATACAAATTTCTTAATTGAAGGCCTCGCGGCAGCTGGAGCCATAAATAGTGGCAGCGGCAATAAAAAACCTCTCATCGCGCAAAAGACCAAAAATTTAAGGACCCGCAGCCCCTTGCCGCCCCCAGGGGTTTGGATTCCGCCCCAAGCAACAAATAACATGCCGTTCGAGGCAATTGAAATGGTTACGGGGGAGTGAAAAAAATTTGGGGAAAACCCCTTTTATATGAAAAAAAACCAATAGAACCAAACCAGACTTAGTGGGTTTTTTAAAATAATCGTGTACAGAAATCTTTTTTTAACTTTTTTTAGTATGAGAACTTTTTTTTTAAAAAACCAAAAAAAATGTTTTTTAATAAACACGTTTTAACATCCCACAAAATCTAAAATTTTTTTCCCATCAAGTTAATTTTTTTAGAAAAGTAGAACAAAGGTTAAACAAGTCCCACGTGAAGCTTTTTTTTATGTTAATTTTAAAGCAGTAGGAAACCAAAAATTTTTATTTTCAGTTTTGTAATTTTTTGGCAATCGAGAAAAAGTTTTTTAATGAAAAAATACACATTTGTAAAAATTTAGAAAATTTTAAAAAAAATTTTTAAAAAAAAATATTTCATGCCCCCTTTTGGGTTTTAAAAATAATTTTAAAAAGTAGAGTCAAAAATTTTTTTTCGGGCCAACTTAATTTTGCGTTTTTGGTTAGGGGGGCCGACTGCAACGATCTTTGGGGGTGTAGTTTAAGTTTTTCAACAGGTTTAAACGCAGATCTAAGGGCTGTTTTTTTAGGAAAAGGAAATTAATATATCCAAAAGGGGGGGAGATTTATAAACCCAAACAAAAATATCAATCAATGTTAATAAAACCCCCAATTGGTAACATTGATTTTTTTTTTTGTTTAAAAAAAAACCCCCAGAACGTTTTTTTATTTACATTCGTTATCTTTTTTTAAAATTTTTAAAAAAAATTTTAGTGCATTTTTTTTAATTTAAAAATTTAAAAAGTCTTAAAAAAATCTTTTTTAAAAACTTGTTAAATTTTTTTAAACGAAAAATATTATTTTTAATATTTTAAAAAATAAATTTTTTTAAAAAATTTTTTTTTAATATTTAATAAAATTTATTTATTAATTAATTTAAATTATAAATTTTTATATAAATATTATTTTAAATTAATTTATTATTATAATATATAATATAATAATTAATAAAAATTATAATTTTATTTTATAAAATTATCTTTAATATATTTTAAAAAATTTTTTTTTCCTAAAAAAGAAAACAGACCGTTTTTTGACTTTTATCTGCTTAAAAGCAATGTTGGATGTTTTGTAATAATTTTTATTATTAAGGGTTTTTTTATTTTCCCCAATTATATTTGAAAGGGGGCCTGAATTTTAATATTTTGATTTAATAAAAAAAATGGTTTTGTGGCAAATTTTTTTTAAAAACTTAATAATTTTCCCCGGGGAACACTTTTCGTCTTAAAGCGGGCAGGGGTTTTAAAAACACGTAAATCGAAATTTGTTCAAATAAAATGTCAATTAATGCCCCCTTTTTTTTAAAAATTAATTGTGATTTTCGGGGAAAACCCCATCCGCTGGGGTTAAATAATAATATTTAAGTATATTTTAATAGCAAATTTAAAAACCCCAACCAAAACCCAAAATGTAAAAAGAAAAAATTTTTTTTGGGCCTACATTTGCATTCTTCGTACATTTCATCCATTTCTCCCCCCAAAAATTTTTAAAAATGTCATTGCAGGAACGAGATTTAAAATTCCCTTTAAAACTTTTTGGGGCCCTCTTTCACAGAAGAATGTTAAAAAAATTTAATTTTTTGGGGCATGGGCCCCAAAAACACTACGATTATGACAGCAGCTTTTAAAAAATTTAAATTTTACATTTCTTTGGAAAAAAGACCCCCCTGAACATCACTCCAAAATTGCAGCTGAGGTGGATATTGTCGAATTATTTTCGGATAGGTTCGGGGAAGGGGTTGGAAACTGTTTTCCATTTTTGTGCAATTTTTGTTTTTTTTAGACATGTAGGGGAAATTTTTTTTTGGGTTTTTGCATCAAACGCAAAAAATTTTCTTACCATTAATTTTTGATATCATTTAAAAATCAAAAATTTCCCCCAGTTTAAAATTTTTTTTTATAGGTTTTTTTCCACTACCAAAAAAAATTCAGTACTAGGGGGAAAAATAAATAATTCTAAACATTATTTAAAACATAAAATTGATTTTGTTTCATTTTGAAAATATAAAAAAAATAGGTCCAAAATTTTTTACTATGAAAAGGGGGACATTATATTATTTAAATTATTTTTAAAACAGTTTTTTTTTTAAACTTTATTTTTTTAATTTTTTCAAAAGGGTTTTTTTGGGGGTGAAAAAAACACATCAAAATAATTTAAGGACTTATTTGTATTGTATTGTATTGAAATGAACAGGGTCGAGGCTTTTAGTACCCCCCCATCACTTCGACTTAAAGAGATCTTTGTGAATCCCTTGTTGTTTAGTCCCCCCAATTTATCCTTTTTGCAAAATTTGGGATACTACGCGGGGTTTTGGGGTCCCTTGAGGTTTTAAGCCGTTTTTGGGGCATTCTTCATTCACGGGGGAAAAGGGGTTCCCGCAGTTCCGTTTGTTTTATGACAAACCAACATTGTTCATCCTCAGTCTTTTCCTTTTTTTGGGGGGTCCCCCCAAGGGCCATTTTCCCGTTAGGAAGTCGGTAACCAGTTTAAGTTCATTTTTTTGAAGTTCCAGTAGCTTCTTTGTGTATTTGGGGGAATGCGAAAAAAACTTTCCCCCCTTTTTCCTGGGATGTTGCCCGATGTATTTTTTTGATTTTTTTTTCCCCGGGGCTGATTCCTTTTGTAGAGGGGGCCCCTAGTGGTCCCCCAGAAGGGTTCAGGTCCATAGAAGGGGGGCCCTGCTCCTTCATGCCCGGGGGCCCCCAACCAGAGTAACTCTTTTTGGCCAGTTGGTTTAGAGATTGGGGGGATTTGGGGCTATTTTTGAATTAAAAGGGGCTGAAGCCAATGCCTAAAGAACCCCCGGCTGTCCGATTTTTTGGTTGCGCCTTAAGGCCTTTTTTGGCACATTCGGGCAAATGTCAATTGCATGGATTTCGCTTGAAGATGGAGGAACCCTTTCCCCGAGAGACTTTAATAGTCTGCAACTGGGTCCAAAGACACCCAGCTCCAACCCCCTTGTTCCATCTTAGACCAAAATCATTTACCAGACAAGTGACCTTTTTTTCATTTTTTGGGCATTCCCCCCTTATATTTGGGGTTTTTGAATAACCACTTAAAAGAGCGCTGGACCCCCCCAAAAAAAAGGGCATCTTTCCGGGGTTTTGGGGCCAATTTTTAAATTTAAATTTTTTTTAAAAATTTTTTAAGGTGATCCCCCAGTCAGGTCTCCTGACTTTAAATTTTGTGTGGGGATTACTGGGGAGGCACTCGATCGCCTCCCCTTTAAAATGTGGGGGGCATGGGGGAGGTTAAATTTTTATCCAGAGCCCCCGGGGCCAAAAATTTTACCCCAAAACCCCCCAGACAGGCAAGTCTCTGCAGTTTCAAAATTTTTTTTTGTGGGGTTTTTTCCCTTTTTTTTGGCCATGGGGACCAGTGAGGAAAAACTATAGGATTAAACCCCTGTAATGTAACCAGTAGATCAATTGTTTATTTGGGGATTGACATTTAGCTCTTCCGTTGAGCACCAGTTCTGAACCAGTTTTGGGGGCCTTTTTGCATGAAAAGCAGATAATATCCAAAAGGCCTGCCCCTGATGGCGATTAAATTTTCGTCTGGAACCCTTTTGTACATCGAAGCTCTTGTTGACAGCTCCGCCAGAAGTCGACCAACCACAAGGGACCAGAGCAGGGGGAAATTCCACCCTGTGGAAACCCCCTTACCGCTCTGACCACTGCTTTTGTGTCTCCCATAGCAGAGCTGATTTTGCGGGCTTTTAAATGGCTTTAATCTATTTAATCGTTGGGGTTTTAAATTAAACCCTTAATTCTGCTGTTTTTTGAGGGTTTTTGAATGAGGTGTTATAAACCCCTTATCAAGGAATGCACACATAGCCGCTTCTTTTGCATAAAATTTTTTTTCTATGTCTCTGAATAGACATTGTAGAGATTGATCGGATTTTCCGGTTGGTGGGAAAAATTTTTTTTGGATGGCATTTTAGAAAAAATTTCCCCCTTCTTTTTGCGGTTTTAATTTTTTCTCCATATTTTAAGGGGGAAAAGAAGATAAGCAAAAAGAATGAAGGACCTATATCTTATTGCAAATTATGAAATAGTATTGAGAAAAAGGTGTAATTTTAAAAACCATATGATATTTTATCCAAAAATTTTCCCCCCTTTAAAAAAATTTTTTAAAAAAATAACTTTTGTTTTATTGTCCTCCTTTTTTAAAACCTTTATAGTAATGATAACAACCTTTATTCTAGGTTTTTTATCACAGATTTGTATCCATTATACACAGTTTTTTTACAAATAATGGTTTTTTTTGTTTTGGGTTTAAATACATACGACACCCTAAATTTTGACAACCAACTCCAACGAATTCCCCCGCACGCTATCCACATGCGAATGATATTTTTTTTCGCCCGGGAAAATTTTTTTTTAAACTTTTTTAAATTTTAAAATTTTATTCGCTGCATCTAAAAAATTTTTAAAAAAAACTTTGATTGGCAAAAAAATTTTAATAAAAAAAATATATATTTTTAGTTTTTTCTTTTTTTTATTTAATAAAAAAGCGAATTGTCCCCAAAAAGTTTATAAGGTAAAAGTGCAAAAAGTGTGGGTTTAATTTGGGGCACAAATACATTTTGGTATCTTTGACAGTTTTAAAGTTATCTCGGGGAAAAAAAAAAAAAAAAAAAAATTTTTTTTTTTAACTTTTTATTGATTTAAAAATTTTGAGACAAAAAAAAAGTCGAAAATGATTTCAGGGGCCGGGGATATACTTAAAGGAATTTTCATGTTTGACCTGGTTCTACGCCAAAAAAAAACGAAAAGATAGACCCCACGAAACCCCCCCCCAGACGCGGATTCTGAATACAGTTTTTAAATTTAAAAAACCGTTGCGATTAATACCGGGTTTTTTTCGGGGGGGCATATTAGAAGATATGCGATGTTGGGGAATTTCCCCTTTAGGAACCCCCTTTTTTTATAGATTAGATTTTTGGGGAAAAATGAAATAAGGAAAAGCAAAATATGAAAATATCAATAGACTTTAAAACAAAATAACCCCTGTTGCTATATCCCTAAAACGTTTTTTAAAATTTGGGGGACTTTTTTATAAAATTTGCTATTAAAATTTTCTTGTTTAAATTTGCAAGATTTTTTTTTTTAATAAACATTTAGAAATTGGCCCCTTGCCCCCCTTTTTAAAAAATGTTTTTTTTCCCCAGAAAAATTTTTTTGAAAAGCCCCAGATTAAAATATTTTATTTAAAATTTTTGTAAGTTTATCATGGTTTATTTCATGATCGGAAAAAAAAACACCCTTTAAAATTTTTTTTTTGAAATCAAATGTATAATAGAAAAAGTCAAAGAGGGGCCTGTTGGGGGTGGTTTTTCCCCTACCTGTACTGTACCACCCCTTTTCCCCCTTTTTTAAAAAATTTTTTAGTTAATTGGGGAAAAAATATTTTTTTCTATAATTTCGTTGTCGCAAGGTTCAGAAAAAAAACTGAGGGTATATAAAAATTTAAAAATTTTTTTTATAAATTTTTAAAATTTAAATACATGTTTTAAAATTTTTGTGGGGCTAAATATACCTTTTTTTTTTTGGGGACAGTCCAAAAAATTTTTAATGCCTAAATAATATACTAACATACCGTGATTTTTTTAAGCAAAAAAAGGTGTAGTTTAATAATAGGGGATTGGGGGTTTTGGGAGTAAGAAGGAAAAAAAACCTTTTTACAGGCATTAATTTTTTTGGGGGATAAAGGAGGGGCCGGGGAAAATACCGGAAAAAAAGAGTGACAGGTCTCCAAGCTCGTCTGTGGCAAGACAACAAGTTTGTGGTAAGATAAAAATTATTAAAAAAACATTTATTTAAAAAAAAACCAAAAAATACTCATTGTGGAAGGGTTTTCGCCAGATATAGACAAAAGTTTTCCGTTAGCTCTGATTGGGAATACATAGTGAACGGTTTAATGGGGGAAGCAATTTTGGTTAAAAAACCATCTACGTTAAAAGATATTAGAATTAAAAAATGGGCCCCCAAAAAAATTAAGGCGGGAAGACAAAAAGAAAGTTTGGTAAAGAGCACAGCTGGCCAGACCGGGAAAAAAACTGATATTATTAATATTTCCCAAAAATTTTTTTTGAGAATTTAGTGAATTTTCCCTTTTTACCTTACAAATAACATAAAAAGACAAGGTTTTTTTAAAAAAAGAAAGATTTTTAAAATTTTTTTTGAAACCAGGTTATAACAGGTTTCAATTTTATGGAAAGATGTTTTTAAAAAAATCGCAAGAAGGAGTTTGGATAAATCTAATATTAGGATGATAATACAAAAGGGTATTGAACCCCGAGTAAAAATAATTACTTGTCAACAGGGGAAAAAAAACATTCCAATGCGAAGTGTTTACGTAAAATTTAAAGATTTTTTTTAACTGGAAAAAGTTAGCTTAACTGCAGAACATTGACGTAAGGGGTTTGAATGGCCCCAAAAATTATTTTTCCCCGGATGAAAAATTTGGTTGTTTTAAAATTTTTAACGGAAAAAGGAGCCGGGGGGGAAAGGAGAAAAAGGGGGAAAAAGTAAAAATGATTTTTTAAAAAGGGTGTTCACAACACTTTAAAAGGTTATGGTGTAAAGCCCCAATTTATGGTGCTTAATCCCTTTTTAGTGTTTATTAAAGGAAGCATGGCTACACATTGTTGCGTATAAAAATTTTGAAACCCCCCATCTTACCGATTTCTTAGTTAATTCCCCAAAAAGTAATTAGAAAAGGCCTTTTTTAAGGGGGTTGGATTATTTTTTATCCCTTTTTGTTATATTGGTTTATCCCCTTTTTAAAAAAAGGGGGTTTTTTTAAGGGTTAAAAGAAGAATAAATAATTAACATGAGGTTTTTTTTAAAAATATTAAACTTTCTACCAACATACATAGTTTGGGGGGCCCAAAAAATTTTAATGTGGCCGTTCCTAAGGGTTTTTTACCTACTGAATTCAATTTTTTAAAATTGGGGGTCAGAAGTTAGGGGAAAATTTTTTATAAAAATTTTAATTTTTAAAAAATCAAAAAAAAATCTATAATATAAATTTTAAAAAACCTTTTAAAAATTGGGGTTTAAACCATTAGAAACAATGTTTTTTTTGGGGAAAAAATTTTAAAAAAGATATTGCAAATTTATTGCAAAAATTTTTTAAATTTGATTTTTTTTGGAGATTTTTCCCCATCAATTTGGGTTTTTTTTAATAACTTTATAATATCCAAATTAATATCCCCTTAAAAAAACCCTAATCAAAATTAAACTTTTTTAAAAAAGGGTATAAAAATTTTAGTTTTTTCAAAAAAAGGGGAAAAAAAATTTTTTTTAAATTTTTTAAAAAAAAAATTTTTTAAAATTTTAACAAAACAAGCTACATACATATTTTTTTTCTACGATACTAGGCAAACAACTTAATGTTTATAAATATCCTTTAACCCTGTTATAGGGATAAAAAGTTTTAAAAACCCTATTAAAATATTTTACTTTTTTTTGGAAAAAAACTTAATTTATTTATTGTCATTTAGGGAAAATTATTGTTTTAAAAAATTTGGGTACATAATAAAATTTTTTTAAAAAAAAATTCATCATTAAATATTATCAATTTGGGGTTTTTTTTGTTATAAAAATTTTTTTTTAAATTTTATTTTTTTTTTAAATAAAACCCAAGAAAATTTTTTTATTTTTTTTTGGCACAGTCCACGGGTGATCCAAGACTAACGTACCGGGGGGTTGGGTTTATGTTCAAGGGTTTTAAAAAAATTTGGAGATTGGCAGGGGGAAGAAAAATTTTTGGGAAAGCAGATTCCATAGTCTTAAAATCTAGGGATGATGAAACGAAGAAAGCGGAATTTGGGGGGCCCCAACTGAATTTAAAAAGGGTGAAAAAAAGTTGCATTTTCGTGCTGCTCTGCTGGGAGCTGCCAGAGAAAGAATTAAGGGGGCCCAACCCCGAGCAGAAGCCGTATAAATACCTATAAAGAGAAAAAGATCCCCACAATTTTACGGGGGGGGGAAAAGGGGGGAACCCTTTTTCGTAAGGGGGGATCATTAATGAATTTTTTCCCCTTGAATGGAGTCCAGAATGCTAAGCGTTGTAGGGGATGATTCCCCGACATGAGAACCATATTCAAAAGGGGGTGGGGATGTGGGATACATACAGAGTATGGGGTTTTGGAAAAAGGAAATACTTTGGGGCCTGAAAGAAATCCAATTTTTCTTGAAGCCCAGACTGGGGGATGAAATGTGCTTGTGCCAGTTGAGGTTATTCTCAAAAGTAACCCCAAAAGTTAAAAAAGTTTTCCTTTTTTTTTCAAAATTTTGACCGCTCTTTAAAAGGATGAGCATTGGTAGAAAAAGGATTAAAGGGGAAAAGATTTTTTCCCCCAAAAGGGGATAAGTTTGACGTTTTGTGAAAGAGATATGGGGTTCCTTTATTTTCCAAATTAAATTAACGGTGGATTAAGAAATTGAATACTAGAGGGAGGGTACTACCCCCAAAAAAACTATGAATGGGATTAATTGTGGAAGAGAGAAGATGGGGTTAAGTGAAAAAAAGGAAAGAAATTAAACATGAAGTATTTATAAAAGAATTATGGAGACGAACGCGAAGAAGAGCCGAAGAAGAGATGGGTTTTGGCCCTTTTTTTTTTTAAAAATTGCCTAATGTTTTTTAATTCTTAATGTACTTAAATTAATAAAAAAAATTATTATACAATACAAAAAATTAAAAAAATTTTTAAAAAAGAAAATATTTTAATTTTTGGGGAAAACTAATCATACTATAGACGGGGGTTTCCGTGCCCTATTGTTAAAAGGGCCCGTCCTTTAAATTTTCTTGGCGATTTTTTTACACTCCCCGCCCCCCCTTGGGGGATGTCGGGGATTTGGCTTAACCCCCCCCCCCTCCCCACTTTTTTAGTTTTTAAAAAAGCGTTTTTTTTAAAACTGTCCTTGTGTTAGTTATTTTTGTTTAAGACTAGTTATGAATTTTCCTCTTACCCCCCTTAAAAAAAGGGGAGATTTCCAACCCCCCCTAAATCTTACGTAATTATTGAACGCTTCCTTATATTACCAGATAGGGGTAACGACCCCCAGTTTTTTAAAAATTTTAGCACTACAGAATGGGGTTTTTCACATATTTATAATCAAACCAAAAAATTTGTTTTGGGTTTTAGAAAAAAAAAATTTTTAATTGTTTTTATTATAATTTAAAATTTAAAAAATTAAAAACTTAAAAAAATTATATGTTTTTTTAATTAAAAAAAAAATTTAAATTTTTAAAAATTTAAAGATGGTTTTTTTTCCCTTTTTAATTTGATAATAAAAAAATTTTTTATTTAAAAAAGCTAAGTTAAAAGGGAAAAAAAAAACCTTTAAAAATTTAAATTTTTTAAAAATTTTAGCTTTTAAAATTTTTAATATCTTCGGTTTAAATTTTCTTTTTTTAAAAACCTTAAACTGAATTGTTTCAATGAGTTCAAAAATGATTAACGCCTGTTACCTTATTATGAATTGTTTTTTTTTGGCGTTTTAAAAAAAAAAGATTGTTTATAAAAATTTCCGTCACTTCTGATGCATGAGCAAGTTCGAAAAATTGAATTCAGAGGGTTAAAATACATAAGGGGGGCACCCCGAAGCTCCGTGGACTTGGGGCGGCCACCAAAAGCCCTGGCCCCTGAAAAAAAAATCTATGTTTGTATATCGTTATGGCTTTTGACGGACCATAACCCCAATAAACCTTTAAGATTTTTTTTTCCTTTTTTTTTTTGGGAAAAACCCCCTTTTTTATAAGGGGGGGGAGGGGGGCCGGTATTTTTATATTAAAAACCTTGGGCATATAAAATTATGGCTAATATTTTAGTGGCAGTGTTGAATAACCGTTTTTACTGTGGTTTTTAAAAAAATTTTTTCAGAATATAACTAGGCTGGTTGGAAACATTTGCTTGATGCAAAAAAAGGGTTTTGAAAATTTATGAAACTTTAACTCAGTAGAGGTCTAATTAAAAAGAAATTTTTAAAAAAATGCCCCCTTACAAAAAACCCCAAATCATCGATAAGGGAATTTTTTTTAGTGAAGAATTGAAAAAAGAAAAAAAGGGTTTTAATCCCCCCCGGGAAAAAGTGATCAGGACCCAATAAGAAGGAAAAATATTTTTTTTTTATGAAAGCGGGGGGTTTTTCAAAATTTTTGGTAAACCAAAAAGAAGCCAGGAAGAAAAACCAATATAAATATTAGCCGTAACACCTCCCATAAGGGGTTTTTTAAAAAGGGGTTTTAAAAAATGCAAAAAAAACAACAGACAAGTAGTAATGGAATCGCACAAATTACGAATTGGGGGTTTTCCTTTTTTTAAAAAATTAAAAATTTTTGGGGTTGAAAACAGATCTATAATTTACCTTTTTTGAAACATGGTTCGATAAAACGACACAGTATCCAAAGGGGGGGGTTGATTCCAGTCAAAACTGTCAGCCGAAAGCACCTTTAAATAAAGGAAAACGCATTACCATATTACACGCTGGTTTTGAAGACGGATTTGTCCCAAACTGCTTGCTGTTGTCTCAAAAAATATTAAGGATTTTAGTTTGGGGTTATCATGAGGATTTTAAGTGCAGAATTTTTTTAAAACTGGTTTCAAAATTATTTTTTAAAAAAAATTCCAAAAAAAAAGGGGGGGAAAATAACGCAAGCTACCACAGCCGTCTGCCAAAGCACCATTTTATAAATTCAAAACTGAAATCCAGGAATATTTGTTAGAAAATGATATTTTTTTTGGGGAATTAGTTAAAAAAAAAGCATTTTTTGGGGAATCCTAAATTAAAAGCAATTAAAAAACAATATGTATGTGATAATTCGGGTTTTAAAGGCTGGGCATACTGTTTTTGGTTTCCCCCGTATCACTGTATGTTTAACCCCAAAAAATTTTGGGAACCAATAAAATAAAAAAAACAGGGGCAGAAAAGACCCACTTTAAGTCCCAGAGTTAAATTTAAAAAAAAATTTTAAAACATACCACTTGAGAGCTAAAAAAATTAATACGGGGGAATTTTTAAAAATTGAGGGGTTAGAAAAATTTGATTAAAAATGTAATTATGATAGATATTTTTTGGTTTAAATTTATTAAAACTTTGCATATATTTTTTTTTTTTAAGAATTATAAGATTATACTTACCTAAAAAAATAAATTATAAATCTTTATATTTTTAAAATCCGTCCCTAATGTTCTTTTCCCAAACCAATGATCCGCAGTTTTATTGCTGTCGGTATAATCCATAAATGAAGACAAGATCTAATACGGTATACTTTGAGACAGAAAAAATTTTTTAAGGGTTTTTTTAAAACCCGATGTAATTTTAAAACCCTTTTCCTTTTTAACCTTTTTTAATTTTTTTTACATTTTTTTAAGGAATTTTTTTTCAACGTGCTTAAAACCCCACACAGTAATAAAAGGTTTGATAATCTGGTGAAAAGTTGACGCCATGTTTAAAAAAAATGAATTGGATATTCAAAGCAATAAAAAAAACATTTGGGGTTTTTAAAAAAGGTTATGTATTTCTGAAAATCTTCGATTTAGAAAGAAAAATTCCCCCGGGAAACTCTTTTTTATTTTTTCCCCCAAATTAAACCAGGTAAGTAAAAAAACATAGTCTTTAAAAAAGTATTAGATAAACTTTTGGGGAAATAGTTGAATTAACATTACTTGTACAGAGTTTTTTTCTTATTAATAATTAAAAAAAAAAAATTCCAATTAATTTAAAATTTGGGTTCATTAAATTTCATACAGAGTGACATTATCATGCCTTAGAAAAAATGATGTGTTTTTTAAAATTTTTGGGGAATTTTCCAAAGTTTTTATAGCCAGCTCTTGTACCAATAGTGTTTAAAATATATGTTATGTAATATTTGTTTCTCAATATAGATTTTTTTAAATTTTTTTAAAAATTTCATTTAAATAAATTTTTAAAAAAATTTTTTTGAAATTAAATAAATTATTTTTTCTTCCCAAAACCCGAAATAAGTCCCAAAACAGCAGCCACCACCCCCTTTTTTTCCGGTTACGAACTCATCTCATTTTTTTGACTCCATGGCTGTGTTTGTGCTTACGTTGGGCCCATCTGACTTGCGAGTTTTTTCGTTGGGGAACAGGTAGGCCCCAAATTTTTTTAAAAATTTCCTTTTTACTTTACCAAAAATTTTCTGCTGTGGATACCGGTCCCCATCGCGAATTTACAAAAATTCCCCCACCATTACAGCCAAGAGGGTGACTGAATTCAAGTAGTTTTTGTTTGGAATATTAGTTACATTTTCTAATCTTTTTGGTACAGAAATTGGGGCCCTACTAGAATAGAATTTGTAAGTTTATTTTGTGGGGCCTTGTTTTTAAAAATCTAACCCGTTCCAGTGATCGCTGGTAAAAAAGAGTATCATCTCTCACATTAATTTTATATATATATATATATATATATATATATATATATATATATATATATATATATATATATATATATATATATATATATGTATATATATATATATATATATATATATATATATATATATATATATATATATATATATATATATATATATATATATATATATATATAATCTTTTAACTTTGTTGATAATTTAGTAAGAAAAATTTGTAAAACCCCTTTGTTATAGAGATTTTTTAGTTTTAAGTTCTTAATAGCTTTAGTTCTTTTTTTACTTAGGTCTTTAAGTGCAAAAATTTTCTTTTTTTCCTTTAATAAGCATTTCCCCCAAATTTGAAAATACACTGTGGCTCCAAAAAATAAAAAAGCACCCTTTTTTTTTGTTAATTTTTCCATTATAGACCGATTTTTTTGTTTTGGAGTGCTGGTAGGCTAATATGTTCTCGACAAAAAACGCAATATTTTAAATATT
The DNA here is from genome assembly GCA_019359885.1 of Listronotus oregonensis. Lineage (NCBI taxonomy): Eukaryota > Metazoa > Arthropoda > Insecta > Coleoptera > Curculionidae > Listronotus > Listronotus oregonensis. The sequence continues at coordinate 14,641 of JAHBCN010011054.1, read as the reverse complement.
TTAATACAGGGCCGGGGTTTAAAAAGGGTTTTTGAACTGATACATTAAAACTCGTTGCAATAAAAAAATTGGTTTAATTTTAAATTAAGAATGCTTTTGGTAGCCAAACTCAACATTTTGGTGTAAAAAAAATTTAAAAAAAAAATTTTAAAAACTATTTTTATTTCGGGGTTTTTAAGGTGCTAGTTTAATTTGAGCTACAGTGTAAAAATTACTAAAAAAATGTGTAACATTTTTTCAAAGTAATCAAAAATTTTGCTTACAAATCATACACCAATAGAGTTAATTTCTGACCGTAATAGATTAGAAAATGAATTAAAAATTTTGCAAACAAAAAAAACCTGAATTCAGTCACCCCCCTTTACTGTAATGGTAGAGGAATTGTAAAACCTCCCATCTTTTTAATTTCCACACCGGCTTTTGGAAATTTCTTTTTTTAAATATTGACTATATTATTTTTGTTTTTTTGGTGAAGTAATTGTCCTCGGGGATTTTAATGTTCAAAATGGGGATTGGTTTTTTTCTACAAAAAAAGACACACAAGGCAGAGCAGCCCCAAAAATTTTTCAAACAGTAAAAAAGCTAACTAACCCCACTTCCCGGGGGTTTCTTTTCCTAATTTAACCCCCCTTACCCCTTTTTTTTTTTTACCTTGAACCTAGTGCATCAGTAACTGCTCCTCTTGGTCGTCACCCCCGGCTAGTCACGGGGTTCATTTATATTTTCCCCGGGGCAACTGAATGTATACCTCCACGCACTGTATGGCATTACAACCCCGGCCACTGGGATTATTTTGGATATCTTTGAAAACCACCCTTGGGGTCCTCCCCGTTTTCCACTTACGATCCCTTCGGAAATTCGCAAACAGCTTAGGGGAAAAATTCAACGGGGAACCCCCATATTTTTAAAAACCCCAAAAAAATTTTAAACCTCCAAATCACAAACTGTGGTTTTCTAAATCCTGTGACAAAGAGATTTTTTAAAATTAAACCCACGGTTTTTTAAAACCCCTTTTCCCCGAAAATCGACAGGTTAGCATCCAAGCAAGAAATCGGTACAATCAAACTATTTCAGAAGCCAAAGATCGTTTTAACAATCGGATCTCTTGCTCGCCAAAAACATTAGTCAAATTTTTGCACAAATTCCCAAAACCCTTAATTTTTAAAGATGAAATTGTTTTTACTTCTAAAGGAAAAGCCGAACTGTTTGCCCAACAATTTACCGCCAACTCTACACTCGATGCTTCTGTTAATCTTCCTCTTTCAACAGTTCCCCCGTTTCTCAAAAAAAGTCCGATATCTTTTTTTAAATCAAAAAAGTTTTAAGTGAAACCTTTTTTTTTTCCCCTAAAAACCCGTCGGGGGATGGCATACCAGCAATCTCCAAAAAAAAGTGCTTTTTTGCTTGCACCCATCTTAATTAGCCTTTTTTAAATTTTTAAGACTCGGGTTCGGGGCCAAAAGAGTTTCCCCAAAAAAAAATGAAAAAATCTCATTTCTAACTATAGCCCAAAACTTTTTCTTTGTTTTTTAAGGAAAAAGGTTTTTTTTTTTAATTCCCTTTTAACCTTGGGGTACTTAGAAAAACAAAAAAATTTTACATGACAAAATATATATATATATATATATATATATATATATATATATATATATATATATATATATATATATATATATATATATATATATATATATATATATATATATATATATATATATATATATATATATATATATATATATATATATATATATATATATACAGTATGTCCGCGGATGTGGTTAAAAAGAGGGCAAATGGCCCAAAAATTTTAAAGATACAAAAAAAAATCATTTTTTATAAAAATAAAAAATTTTAAAAAGAGCAAACAGTTTTTTTTTGGGTTTTTTAACGTGAAAGATAAAAAAAATTTCTTCAAATTTTTTTTTTTATTCTGAACTTACTGAAGATAATTTAAAAATTTCGTAAAATAAAAAAAAAAACCCCTTTTTCCAATACGCATTTTAAATTTACATTTTTAAAAAAAATTTTCATTTTTTTTTCCTTGTATATTCATTTTTATTAATGTTTAGTAAAAATAGGTATGAGAAAGGGGAAAGGGGGGAAAAGGAAAAGGGGCTTTTAAAAAAATTGATTTTTTTTAAATTTTTTCCCCAAATTTAAATTTTTTCAGTAAGTTCGGGGAATTTTAAAAGGTAAATTTTGGGGGAAGTTTTTTTTTGTATTTTTTTCCAAAAGGCCAAAAAAACTGTTTGCTCTTGTTCGATTTTATGTTTTTGCATTTTTTGACGCCCATATAAAATTATTTTCCCAATGTGGTTATATTTTTCGACAAGCAAAATTTTTTATCAAGACCCCACTTTTTTTTTAATATTAAAATTTTTGGTTCATTTGTCCTCTTGTTAACTGAATCCGGAATACTGTTTTTATATATATATATATATATATATATATATATATATATATATATATATATATATATATACTTTTTTATATATATATATATATATATATATATATATATATATATATATATATATATATATATATATATATATATATATATATATATATATATATATATATATATATTATCGTATGACATAAAGGACCAACAGGCAGATGGTCTGATGTAAAATTGATCACAGAAGAAAATAAACAATACAAGGGGAGACATCATTATATATTTCCCCAAAAAAAACCTTTTTTTAATCTTTGGGGGTTCGAAACGTGGGGAAAAAAATATAAAAAAAAGGGGGAAAAAATTTTTTCAACCCGATATTCTTTTAAAAAAATATCTTGTTTCTGTACCTACAGGAAATAAAAAAAAGAAAATATATTAAAGTTTGGGGGGACCACTTTATTTACCGGTTTAAAAAAATTACTTTTAAGTTTTTTTCTTTTTTTCCCATAAAGGTTAATTTTTTGGGGTAATATAAGAACAGCATTTTTACAGTTATAATTAAAAGACAAAAGTTGAACTAGAAGTTTCCATTTTGGTAAAAAATTCCCAAGTTTTTAAAATTTTTTTTAGTTAATAAAAAAAGTTTTTGGGGAAAAACAACTAAACCATATTTTTAAAAAAGAAAAATTTTTTAAACATATCAGTACCGTCATTGGGTAATTTCCCCGCCATGGCGGGGAAAACCCGGTCACTGCTGGATTCCGAGAATTTCGAAAAGGCCTTCAAAATAGTCCGATTATAATAACATCGGGGGGAGACAGCTCCGAAAAGTTTCCCCAAACACAAAAGATTTACGACATCAGTCGAAGGGGGCGAAGGTATTGATGGGAGAGGAATGGTTTTATTTTAATTTTTTTAGGTATTTTTAGTGATTTATCACGCCTAAAATAAAATTTGGGGGAAAAAAAAAAAACCGTTTTCAACGGGGAACCAACCATGACTGCCCTCCCCCACGAAATCAGCCAGAAAGGGCGGCCTGGGGGTTCAAGTTAAAAAAAAGGGGCTTTTTATTTTCTCCAATTATTTTCCCCAGACGTAAAAAAATCACCTTTTTTTGTAATTTTGGTTTTTTTTATGGGGATTTCTGGGGGTGGGTATAAAAAAAAGGTCCAGTAATTTATTTTCCCACACGGGGCCCCCCCTTTTTAAAAACCGATAAAAAAAATTTTTTTCCAAATTATTATTATAATAATTTTATTATCAAACATAGGGATAAGGGGGTTTTTTATTTTTATGCTTAATTGGATTTTTTTTAGGTTTTTTTTCTGATATAAATATTTCTATGAAAATCGACCCCAAAAAAAAAAAATTTAATAAGTTATATAGCAAAGGGGGCCGTGCGTAAAAAGCCCGTTTAAACATTTTTTTCATAAATAAATTTTAATAATATTTTTATTGGTGATGATTTGATAAAAGATCAGTTTTTTAATTTTTTATTTATTTTTTTTTTTAACGAACATTGTAATACATTTTTAAAATTTTTGGGATTTTTCTATAATCTAAATAATAAAAAATTGAGGGGGCCCTTAGTGGGGAACTAACTACACAACAACAATCGCGCAAAGGCATTCGTGTCGAGTTGGGACATCCCCCTGGGGGAAATTTTTTGGGGCCCGTCAGCACCCGGGGAGATAAAAAGGGGGACCCTCCATCGTCCAGTAGAAAGGAATTTTGGGGTAGGGTGAAATTTTTTCAAAAAAATTGTCAATTTACGACGGTCGCAGGTGACTTTAGTGGAGTTGTTATTTTTTCATATTGAACTTTAAAAAAATTTAAAAAAAGGAACTTCTATATAAAAAATGTCAGTAGGGATATGGGGTTTTTTGTTTCCTGGTAGGATATTGCCTACCCTTTCCCCCCCAAATGAGCAAAAAAAAAAAATTTTTTTTCAATTTTTTTAAAAAAAATATATTTAAAAAAAAAATTGTCCAGGGGAAAATTGTTAATTTTAAAAAAACTTTTAAAAAAGAAAATTGGGGAGAAAGCATTGTTGGACATCGACGGGGGGGGAAAAAACATAAAAACAAGCAGCAACATACTATAATCCCCCAATTTTTAAAAAGATACATTCTCCCCCCGGGGGAAAAATCAAAGAAAAGGGGGTAATGGAAAAAAGGGGAGGACAACATGCAAAAAAAAACTTTTTTCCGGGGGAAATTTTCCATATTTATTGAGGGGGGGTTTCCCCAACTGAAATTATATACGGAGTCTGATAAAAAAAATATTAAAAAGGCAAGGACCATAATAGAAACTTTTTTAAAAATAATATCCCCCCCGTGGAGTTTTTCATTTTTTTTGGAAAACCGAGTTTTTTTAAACCCAAAAGTTTTGCTCAGAATATCAAAAGGTGTCGTGCAAACGTCAGAAAAAAAAATTTTCCAAAATTTTTTTAAAAATTTTTAAACCCATGAAAGAGGTTCCAGTTTTTGCGGGGAAAAAAACTGTGATAAGGGTTTTCCCCCAAGTGATACCCTAAAAATATAATTGTGGGGGTTTGGGAAAAAATGATTAGCGTGCCCAAAAGAGAAGATTCAATTTTATTTGGCCCCTGTTACAGTTATGAGGGGGGATAAACCCCCCTTTTTTTAATTTCTAAAAAAACAGAATCCCAAAACACTTATTTTACCTATCCCCAATAAAAGACGAAAGCATTTTGGGGCAAAACGAAAATAAAAAGGGAAAAATTAAATTTTAAAAATTTTAAAAGGGGGAAAAAAGGTTTAGTTTCTAACAAAGGTATTAAAATGGGAAAAGGCCCCCTTTTTTAAAAAATTTTTCTGATTCTTTTAAAAAAATGAAAATGTTAAGTTTATTATTTGTTTTATTCTTTATAAATTTTTTCGAGGAAAGCTTTATTTATAATAAAGTTAAAAAAAACCCCTATTATTTTTTTCTTACGCTAAAAGTAGTCCTGAGGGTTTAAAAAATTATATTTTTTAAATTTTTACTGTCCGAAATGACCGATATATACGTTTAATTTTTAATTTTTCCCCTTTAAAAAAAAGGGGGTTGAATTCACCGCACACATAGGGGCGAATTCGGGGAGATTTAGATAAAAAAAATTTTTGAAAAAAAAAAAAAAATAAATGTACTTAATTTTTTTTTTAAAAATTCCGATAAAATTGCTAAAGTATTAAAAGAAAAAAACCCAAAAATGGTCCATTCACCAAAGATGACAAAAGGGGCATAACTACCACCCTTTTTATTTAGTTTTGCAAGGCATTGGGCCCGTTTTTGTAAATAATGCAAGAGAATTGGAAAATTTGCGATCTTTTTTAAAATCTGAGGAGAAATAAAAAAAATATAGGTCATGAAAGAGACATTAAACTTGATGTAAAAATGGGGTTTTAGGGCATTTTATAAAGTTTATATTTTTTTTTTTAAAATTTTTCCATTGTTTTATTTAATATATACCCATAAAATTGATAAAAATATTTATAAACTTTTAAAAAAAAAAAAATTTTTATAAAATTATTTTTAACCATTTTTTTTATTAAAAAAAAATTTTTAAATTCTTTTTTTAATAAAAAAATTTTTTTTTTTTAAAATACAAAATAAAAATATTCTGATATCTAAAAATATTCGCCCCGGAAATTTTTTAAAAAATTGTAAAATTAAAAAAAATTTAGCTCCCTCAAATTTTAATGAAAATAAATTTTTTAAAAAATATAACACTTAATATTTATTAAAAAATATGGAACGCCCCTATAAGAAATGAGTGCGTTCCTTTTTCTAACCATTGTCTCATAAAAAAAATGTTTATTTAACAGAAAAATATTTAGTGTTAACATCATTGTAATTGGAATTATAACTGCTTTAAAAAAAAAAACAATTGAGTGCCGTATTTAAAAAAATAAAGTTGATGATGGTTTAACAAAACGAAACGTCGTACAAAAAACCCCTTCCTCAACTTTTTTTTTGGGGGATTTTAAAAAGGGCCCCAAAGAAAGGTCTTTTTTGTCCATTTTTTTAAATAACGTAAAAAAAAATAAAACGAAATCGGCTTTTCCCCGGTTTTTTCCGGATTTTTTTCGGAAGTTTTGGGGAATTTTACAACTTTCTAAACGGCATGTTGTTAGGCATCCAAAGGGGGCAACTTTAAAAATAATAAATAATAGGCGTTTTTCATTTTTTTTTTTATTAGCTTATTGCAAAGCCACATGAAAAAAAGGCCAAAAAAATTTTTTTTCCCTTTTTTTTCCTTTTCCGGAAATGCCTTAAAATCAATTTTAAGTTTGATTTTGGGGCCCCCGTGACGTCACGGCCCTAAATTTTTCTATTGGTAATTTTTTGCTTTGTTGTCAGCTTTTTGTTTTGATAGGTCATTAAAATCGATATGCGCAACATCTATAATGTTGGCGTTTCCCCCAATTTCCCAAATTTCAATGTCAACCTGTATAACCTGTAACCCCTAATATTTATTAAAAATTTTTAAGGAAACAGTGTGTGTTTTTTTTTAAATTTTCCCAATTTTTTTACTATAGTTATTATTATCGCCAAATTTTTTGATATGAACCCTTTTACGAGTAATTTTTTTTTATTCAAAATAAAAAAAAATGTATTGTTATTATTTGGGGGAAACCAAAAACCGGCCGGGGTTTGGGGTCTTTAAAAAAATTTTTTTTCTTCAAAACAAGACGATAGGAGAAAAGCCTTGCTGCTGTAGGTATTGAAAAAAAGCCCAAAGGACATGCCTTCATTTTTGTTGGGGGAAAACCATTTTGATGTAAGTTTTTTTGTTTTATTCCAATTAAAACTTTTTGGGAGTCTGGCTGTGTTTTAGTGTAAAGTCAAAAAACATTTTTTTTTTGCTTTTGGGGGTTAAAATCGAAGATTGTCGATATCGATAGTTTTTAAACAGACGGATCCATGTTGAATTTGAATGGGGGAGGGGGGGTTTTTAAAAATTAAAAAATGAAATTTAAAAAACCTTAAATAGAAAAGTAAGGGGTTTGTTTTTTCCCCTGTTATTTAGCAGGTTTTGTTTTTTTGTGTTTTTTATTTTTTTTTTACACAAAATTTTCCCAAAATCAATTTTGAAAAACTTATTAGGTTTCCCCCAGACCCCAAAAGCATGAAAAAGAATTTGGGGACCCTGTATATCTATACCCGGGGGGATTTTTTTGGGCTGTACGAATGGGCTTTCCAATCGATTTTTAGGCTATATTTTTTCCTCTTGCGTCGCGCTCCCCCAGAAAAAGAAAAGGGGTTTTTTACAATTTTTTTTTTTTTTGGGGGAGGTGATTTTATAAAACGTTTTTAAAACATAAGGTTTATAAAATTTAGTTCTGTCCATTCGAAAAAATTTTTTAAATTTTTTCACCAAATTATTAAAAAAATTCTGCTTTTTTCATTTCCCCCTTTTATTTGATTAGGGGAACCAGAATCTTTGGTGTTTCTTTTTGGTTACTAATAATTATTGGTTTTAAATTATTGTCGCTTTCAGCATCTGACTCATCTTCTGATGAGCTATCAATGGACTAAATAAAAAAACACTTTGCCCCTTTTTCCCAAATACAACCCCTTTTTTAGCCTGTTTTTAAAAATTAAAAAAAAAATATATATGTTCTTGTTCATTGCAGTTATAATATAATATAATATAATACCACCCCCAACATATTAAATTTTTTTATTATCGCTCACCCTCCGTTGGCCAGCTTTTTAGCCGCAGCGGCCTAACATTAGGAAAGGGACGGGAGCTTACGAAAAGTATATGTTTTAGGTAGACCCAGTGAATGGAAAGATATTAAGACAAATAACTGCTTGTCAGGAAAAATAAGCACCTAAATAAACAAGGATTTAAACAAACCCCCTTTAAACTATTTAAAAATGGAAAATATAAAATTAACCCCAAAAATACCGAATTTTCCCCGGCCTACAAAAATCCTTTTTGAAAGATGAATAATTTTTTTTTTTAATAAATACGTTATATACATATTTAAAATGAATAAAAAATTTTTTTTAAAAGAATTGTTAAATATCAGTCTTTAATTGCAAAAAGAACTTTGGGGTTTTTAAAAAAGTATATCGTGTTTGGAGTTTTACTTAAAACGAGATTTTTTTTGTATATTATAATAGCCATGACAGTAAATTTTTTTTAAAATTTTTATAATAAAGGTTTTTTTTTCTATAATTATTTCTGTAGAAAAAATTTTTTATTTCTCTTTTATGTCCATTTTTTTTTTTAAAAAATATGTGATTACTGGTTATTTTCTGCATTTAATGACAAAAAGCACTGACTTACATAGTTAGAAATGAAAAAAAAGGGTATATGCGCTTTTTAAAACCAAAATAATTTTTAAATTACTTGGTGTTTGGTGACTACCCAATGGGTTTTGTTTTAACTTATTCATAGTTTGCTAGTTCCGTAATTCTTTGCTTTGATATTTGCTAATATTTTACGTTGTTTGGCATTATTAGTGTTTTGAGGACCCATTTTTTTTTTGGGGAATAGGATTTGTAAATAACTAATGATCCTGAAAGCTTAACTGTTTTTGTGATTATTTAGTGATAGCACAAAGCAATTATACCTAGTATGCCCTTTAAATGTAAAAATTGCCTAGGGGTGATCATTTTTGATATTTTTTTCAGGATGACTGCGGGTTTATATTTCATCTTATGAAAAGGGGTAAAAAACCCTTTTTAAAAATTTAATTTAGATATTAAGGGGCGACCTTTTTTTAAAAAAAAATTTTTGTTTGTTTCAATGGTTTTTGGGGTTAGGCCGTCGTCGTTTCTGGGTTATTGACGTTTCGCCAACACGAGCGGTCGGCATCTTCAGAAGTTGCTTCCTGGTTGAAATGGGAACACTGGGCTTTGCGCGGTCGTATTGGGGGGCAGTGGGCGGGTTCGGTTACTTTCGGTTCCGGTGGTTTTTGTTCGTAAAGGGTAAAACGATTTTAATTATGGGGATCCATGTTTTGTTGATCTTAACTGTTTCCCTTTTTTCATTAAATATGTTTATGCTTTTCATCTCTATGGCTTCCTGTATTTGGAGTGGTACCCCGATGGGTCGGAGTACTTGGGTCTCCTCAAATTTTTTCGATGGTCCGTTGAAGGGGGTATGTTCTCAGGCGGATTTGTCTGTCTGCCTCAGACGACGTTGGCCTTATGCCTTTAACCCGGGGTGTTGATCAAGCGTTTCGTTTCCCCATATCCCTTCCCATGTACGGAATGCGATAAATTCTAGAAAGCGAAAGGGATCTCTTTTGTCTTTGGCCGATCGAAGGCATTCGTTATTTTCCTCGTTGGTTTGAATATTTTTTACTTTTTTTTTTCGTAAAATCGGATCCTTTATAACCCCGGATTTTTTTGCCACTGGTAGTTTTCGTTTTCAGGGGGGGTATTTGTTGGTTCCATTGTTTTTTTATTTTCGCTCTGAATAACCAATGGCCCTTAAACATTATGAATATGTGTAAGTTCTGCGTTTAGCGCCTGGGTTTTCGCAAATTCTTCTTGCCCTTTCTGTTGGGGTTTTAATGACCCAAATTTCTGACATGGGTGGTGGTTGGAATCCCTATGTAGAAGCGACTGTGGTGTGGGTTTTGACCCCGTGTGATGATCTTCCTTACGCTTTAAAAAATATATCAAGGAACGCAGCTTGTTGTTGACCTCGATTTCCTCGTAAACTGTAATTTTCGGATGCTGTTTGTGTGTCAGAAATTTTGCAGTTTTTTTGTCCATGACTCCAGGAAAGTGTCACCCATATCTATACCAAATTTTTTTTTTGAAGGGGCATGCAAAGCCAGATGTTGTGCCTTTCAGTCTGTCCAAAAATTTTTTTCCCATGAAAAAAAGGTGGTTGTAAGCATTGTTTGAACAAATTGGAGATATCTTTTGGGGAAATTGTCATATTTTGTTCCATTGCACCTTTTGGGGGGACTCTTGATGGGAAACCACATCGAAACTTACTAATATATCATTTCTTAAGAACTAAGTTTTTAATTTTCGAAAAAAGGGGGCGAATCCTTGACAAAGGAATCAGTCAGTCCGATGTGGGGAATGATAAGGTGTTTAGCTAGATCATATGCCCGGGAATCGAAAACAAAGGGGGCGTAAAATCTTTTGTGTATTTTTGGAACCAAAAGCCTTAGATTGCAGCCCACTTTTAAAAATTTTTTTCTTTGTCTGCCTAGACTTGCTTTCGAACTAAGGTCTTTGTTGTTCTTATTACGCGTTGTGTTGGATTATTCGTTTTCTTATAACTTTTGGGGCCATCCAACATTTCTTTTTCCTTGGGTTTTTTGACGGGGGTTTCCTTATCTGCTGGCAAACTAGGATACTGCCATCTTCGTTCAAAAATCTTGAATAGCTCCTAACTACTTATGTTGGTTTCTCTTGGGTGTTTGACCTTTTTTTAAAAATTTTGAATTCAGTGCAGTTCCCGAGCTGTTTCTTTTTGGGAAAAGTCGGTTCAAGTTTGCGATAATGTCTTTTTGAATCTTTTTTGGGGGCAAGTTTCCCCCCATCAATCAGATATCTATCGGGGACAAATTCCCCTTTTTAATTAATAATGTTCTTTTTTGCGTTTTTTGGGGCCGTGTTTTCGTTAATCTTTTAAATTTTTTTTTGGGGTATGCTTTTTTTATCTATTTTTCCTGCTTCTTTTAAGATATGGCATCAATTTTATCCCAGTCTGTTCGGTGGAGCTGTTGCTTAGTGATAAAAGATTCCCAATGTTTTGTGTCGACTTCAAAAATTTTTCGGTGGTTTGTTTTTTCCCTGAGCAGAGTTTTTCGTTCGTTTGAATCCTTCGGGCTTTTGGGATCTTATTACATGTTTCGCTTTTTAAAAATTAGGTATGACATCCTGTTCTCTACATCGAGACAGAAAAGCCCCAAAAGCAATAACGTCTTTTTTTCCTTAATTGTTCCAGTTGCGGGGAAACCCGATATCTCCCTTTTTCCTAGAGGCGACAAATAAACTGTGAAAGGTTTTGGGATTGTCTAATGTTTAAGGTTTTTTGGGTGTTAGGCCGGCGTCGTTTTCTGGTTGACTTGACGTTTCGCCAACACGAGTGCCAATCTTTGGAAGGTTCCGGTTGACAGTATGCGAACCCGGGTTTTCGGGTTAGATCATTTTTTCGTTGGAGACAGTGGGGGACTTTTGGTTTTTTTGGGCCAATCGGTTCCGGTCGGTTTTTTCGTAAAAGCAATTCTAGACCCTTAATTATGGGGATCCATGTTTTGTTGATCTTAACTGCTTCCTCTTTTTTATTAAGTTGTTGTATGCTTTTTTTCTCTATGGCTTCTCTGTATAGTCTGGAGTGGTAGCCGATGTGGTCGCAAGTACTTGGCCCCAAACTTTTTTGATGGTCCATTGAAGGGATTTTGCTACGGCGGATTTTTGTCTGCCCAGACGACAGGGTTAGCTCTTTAATCGTGGGGTTGATCAGGGTTTTTAGTTCCTATGTACACGCTTCCACTTTTCACGGAATCCCCAAAATTTTAAGACGAAATGGATCTCTTTAAAATTTTGTTAGTTTAAATGGCAAATTAGGTATGTTCCAAAATAGGTAATTTTTGACTTTCGGTCTATTTTCTAGTTAGTCCAGGAAACAAGCCATTTTGCCTGCAATTGTTTCAAAATGGCTCAAGGATGAAAATCTAATCATGCCGAAGAGCGCCTTTCCTTTGGGGGGGTGGTTCCAAAAAACCATCTGAGGGGGGGAAAAAAAAAAGGAATAAAATAGAAAATTTTTTTTTAAAACAAATTTGTTTGTAAATGAAAAATTTTTGGGGAGTTTTCCCCATCAAAACCGGGGGAGTTTTTCGTCGATAAAATCAATTTTTTTAATTTTTTTTTGGAAAAAAAATTTTGATAAGTATGCACTTTAAAAAAAAAACTAAAAAATAAAAAAGTGTATTTAAAAAAAAACGGAAAAATTTTTTTTTTTGTAATTGTTTTGGGGACCAATAAAACCTTTGTTGTGGTTCGTTAAATGTTAGCTGTTATTCATCAAACACAAAAGTTTAGTTTTTTAAAGGCAAATAATGCAAAATCTACAACCCCAATAATAACTTTTTTAAAGCATTTGCCAAGACGTTTTTTTTTTTTTAAGATTTATAAAAAAAAGTTAGGTAAGTTATAAATTAAAATAAGGTTAGACCAAGTAAAAAAATTCTTTAATAACACCCCCAATTCCAAAACCCTAATTAAAATAAGTCGTAGCCCTTTTTTCGCCTTTTCTATGTATTATAAATACATTTAAAATTTTAACCCCAATTGAAATTGCTAAAAAAAAAAAAAAAAGGAACTGCAAGTGAAAATAAAATTTTGGGGAATTTTAAAAAAAATTCCCTTTTTCCTTGGGGAAAATTCTTAGGTATCAAATTGTAGTTTTGGGAATTCAAAAATTTTTTTTTTTTTTTTTTTAAATTTACTGTATGATGGTTAAAACCTGTGTATAGACGAGCCCCCCTTGTTTGAGCCTTAAACTCACCCCCCTTTAAAAAAAAAAAAAATTTTTTAAAAGTTTTAACATGTAGAACCTTATAGTTTTAAAAAAAAACCCAAAAAATAGTTTTTTTTAAAAACTTTTTTTACAAAAAAAGAAGGAGTTTTTCTTCAAAAAACCCCCCCTTTACATTCTAAAAGGATTTGATGCATTTTTTTAAAAAAAGGGGGTTTTTTACTATTTTTTTATTTTTTATTGTAAGGGTTGAATTTTTTAAGGTTAAAAATTTTAAAATTAAATTGGTAATACTTTTTGCAGTCACATTTTTTTTTTAATACAACTCTGTGAAAATATGTTAATTTTTTTTTGGGGGAAACTTTTTTTTTTAAAACATCATATTAAGGGTTGATTTTCAAATATTTAATAATGTTTGAAACAATTAAATACCTATTTTTCAATTTATATGAGAATTTTTTTTGACTTAAGTTTTTTTTATGAAATTTTAAAAGGTTTTGCAATAAGGGGTAGTTTTACCCCAAAAAAAAAAAAGCAACCTTCAGCCTAATGAAGATTCTGGGAGAGGGTTTAAACCAATCTAAAATTTTTATGCAAAAAGTGCCATAATATAAATTTTTTAAGGTTAATATATATTTTTTTAATTATAATAAAATTTATTTTTAAAAGCTAAAATATTTAAAAAAATGTTTTAAAAAAAAATACTTTTTAATTTTTGACCCAAAAAAAAAAGAGCGCCCACCCCAAAAAAAAAAATTTTTTAAGAGGGGGTGTTATGTTAACCCAAATTTTTTATAAAATTATGTTTTAAAAAAAAGCCAGGTTTTGCATTTTTTTTGCTTTTTTTTGGACGTCAAAAACGGTCATCCTGAAAAAACCATCCATAAATGCTCAGCAAAAATAAATTTGCTATTTAAAAGTGTATTTGGGGAAAAAAATTGTTCCCCCTTCTTCGATGGGCATATGCCCCAATTTATTTATTTAAAATGCTAAATTTTTTTAGTTTCTTTAAAAACCCATTGTTGAAAGTTGAAAGGTTTCCATAACAGAAAATAATGCTTCAAGAGATTATTAAGTAGTAGAGTTTAATTAACCGAGTTTAAAAAGACACAAAAAAAAAATAATTTACCTTTTTTAAAGGGGAAATTTTAAACGCATGAAAAACCAGTAGTTTTCAAAAGTACGGCCAACCATAGTGGGGGAATTTTGTATTGAAGGAATTTTTAGAGATTTTTGACCCCTCTCACCCCCAAGTAACCCCTGCAACGTTTTTCTGTACCCCAACCCCCCCCCGTAAAACGTTACGTAATCATCAAGTGACCTTTTGACCATTCAAAATTTTTTTGGGGTAATGTGCGAAAAATCGCTAAAATAAAATAAAAAAATTTAAATTTTTTGGGGTTTTTAAAAAAGCGGGGAGATTTCTAGGGTTTGAAGGTTTAAAAAAAGTTACGTAATGTTTTTAAACCCCCTTTGCCCTGAAGCATCCGTGCAGGTAACCGAGCTTAAAAAAATGACCAAAGATTATTTTAACTGTAGGCAGAAATACGTTGGGAGTAACCCCAATCAGAGAAAGGTCTTTGGGGGATTCCCATCCATAATTAGGGAAAGGGGGAATTTTTTATTAGGGAATTTATCCTATATTATATAATATTTTATATATATATATATATATATATATATAATATATATATATATATATATTATATATATATATATATATATAAATATATATATATATATATATATATATATATATATATATA
>JAHBCN010011053.1:0-29904 GCA_019359885.1 Listronotus oregonensis | reverse complement strand
TGGCAAACATAATTTAAGAAAACCAATTTAATTGAAAATTAAAATTTATACTGTTTAATTATACATTTTGTTTTTTTTTTTTTATTTTGCTATAATAAAATCAGAGGGTCGTATTTTCTTTAAATCCTAATATCTCGAAAACGGTTGCTCATATAACTTTTAACCGGTATACCTTTTGACGTAAAATGACAAAACAATCATTTAATTTACCTAAAAATGAAACAGGGCCGTCCCAAAAAAAGTTGGGATTGTACAAAATAAAAAAAAGACGTGTAGGTAGCCCCCCCTACAAGTAAGATTAGATTCAAATCCGTCATCCCAAAAAAACCCCCGGATACCAATTTTTAACCCAATATTTGCATAATCATAGATTTTATTTAAAAAATAAAAAAATTAAATAAAAATTTTAACACCCTGTATTTCGAAAAAAAAGGCTTTGCGGACCCATATCAAGGAAGTTTAAAGGTGTATGGAAGCCCAATGCTATGGCCCATTCGATCAAAAAATGTCCAGCCCAGTTTTAAAAATAACTGTCAGATTTGGCCCCGCCGATTCTGCGAAAAAAAAATTCCACGAAATAATTAAATGTGTTCCCATTACACACTGATAAATCAGTGTGTAGTTAGCAACACATTTTTTTTATGAGAGCCGTAATGGTTGTCAAGGTTTTTGGTGCGTCGTCTCATCATTCGTCATTTTCGTTGTGGTTTGTGCCCTTTGCTCCGATTGTTTTGCTTTGTGTGAATATCTATATTTTGTGGTTGCAGAAGTTCTTTGGTGATAAAAACCTTTTTATTTTAGTTATTAGTGTTTATTAAATTGTGACTATAATTTTGTGTTTGTTTGTTACTTAAAATTCGTAACAAAATGATTAGAGGTTGTATGGTTTTGTCTTGCAAATCCAAGGGTAACATACCCGGGAATTTTTTTCTTTAGGTAAATATTTTTATATTTAAATTAGGTGCTTCTTTTAAGACGTAACTTTAAGTAACCGAAAAAAAAATAATATATCAATTATGAATAATAAAATAATGAAAATTTCATAGGGAAAAAGCAGTGAGAAAAGTAAGGCAATTCTAACTATCTTTTAGACGACTTTCACAATGTTTGTGTATTTCTGTGGATTATTAAAAAGAAAAAGGGTTTACATTTAGGTACTTTCATATTATGTAAAATTTAATGAAATAAAATAAATTATTATAGGCTAATAAAAAGGGAGGGTTTTTAATAATTGTTTTTCTAATAGTTGATGATAATTTCCCCCACGGGTTTTCGTAAGCACTTGAGTACGGGGGAAAACACTTTTGGATTGGGAACATTAAAAAAAATGATTTTAAACATTTATTTTTAAAAAAACAAAATTTATAACAAAAAAAACAATACATTTTTTAAAATTTGATATTTTTATAAAAGTAATATTAAATATGAAAAAAAACCTATTTTTTCATTTACTTAGCGCCGAATGAGGGTAGCTCATTTGAGCAAAGAAATCTGAGAAAGGTGTTTGAGAATATTTTCGCCAAAAAAAAAGAATTGTTATTTCCAAAAACGAAAAAAAAAAAACTATTTCGATTTTTTATGATATCTTAAAAATCATATAAGAAGCGGAACCTGCAAGAAAGATCTTTGAAGAAAGAAATTTTAGATAAAAAAATTTGAACTTTCAGAGTTCTATCTTCATTATTTAAATTTTTTTTTAAAATTTACCTCCACGCGACATTTTCTGTTTCGAGGTGGGCGTCAAAAACAAATACGTCACCCTAAACATTTTTTTAGGGTATTAAATATTAATTGAAAAATTTTAAAGAATTATGGTAAATTCAGAACACTTCAAAGGATTTATTTCCATTAAAAATTTAACTTAAAGTTGGTTTTTTAACTAGTTATATTATTGTCAATTTACAAAATCGTCTCACGATCAGTGCGCGGGTGACAAAGTCAACCATTTAAAAAAAAAAACAATGCTGATTTTGAAATATTTTTTTTATCTGCGAAGGGCTAACATATTATAAAAGGAATAAAATAATTAGAATTTTAAAAAAAAAACAGAAAAAAAACAAATGAATAATAAAATAATAATTAATGAAATTTAAATTTATTTTTGTAACAACTTGCATATTTTTTAGGTGGCATTAAAATCCATTTTTCAAATTTTATGCACCATTTTTTGGGTTTTTTTATCACGAGCTTTTCCCCCAAAAAAAGAGGCCCCCCTAGATCCCTTAGAGTGCTTGAGCCTGTATTATTTAAGGGCCTTCTCCAGAAGTAGTAAGACCTGCGACGAGTTTTCCCCTTTGGGAACTTGTAATATTTGAGCTCTTCTGTGGATTTGTGGTTTCAACATTTCCCAGGTAGCATTTTGAATAAATTGTGTGCGATTTATTCTGTCTTCCAAATTGTTGTTGAATTGATAAATGCAGATGGCGTTTAGTGCTGAAACATTCAACAAATTATAAAACACCACCATAGGCCAACACCTTGTATTTCGGGCTACATTATTTTTTTGGCAAAGTTGGTCAACCAAATCCACCCCAACTTTAGTACGATTGTAAAATGTGATAATTTTTGGTTTTTGTTTTTCTTCTGTTTCTGGATCAAGACAACCATCGTGATGCATAGTAGAGACCGCAAGAACTACTTTGGACTTTTTTGGACAGTAAGAAACTATTCTGCACTTACTTTGGAAGCCAAACACTGATGTGTTTTCTTCTCGATTACGGTTTGATAAAAATTCCAAAGGTATTTCTCTTTTATTTTTTTTCAAAGTGCCAACGTAAGTCATTTTTTTCGTTTAGTAATTCATAAACCAGTGGAATACTGGTAAACCAGTTATCCCCCGTTATGTTTCTGTTGATGCCTTGAACTGGTTCTACCATTCTCATAACAGTATCTTTAGCATTATTACTTTGCTGATATGGACCTACTGGTTGGAGACCAACATAGGTTTCAAGTTTAATTGTGTAGGCTGTTTTCGCATCCACTAGAGCAAAGGTTTTTATCCCATATTTGCTGGGTTTATTTGGGATATATTGACGAAAAGAACAACGACCCCTAAAGGCAAGTAACTGCTCATCAATTGTTAGATATTCGCTTGGGCAATAGTTTTTCTCGAAATTGTTAACAAATACCTCAAATATTTCTCTGATTGCGGTCATCTTGTCAATTTTCACGGACATTTGATCTTGAATGTTATCAAATCTTATGCATCTCAAAAGAAAACGAAAACGTTCACTCATTGTTAAGTAGCAAGATTCAATGCATTTCCCTTTGAGTTATCCCATAGCAGATGAGCATTTTTACGAGAGCATCTGAAAGAACCTATAAGGTATAACAAACCTATAAAGTCTCTTATTTTAATTTAATCTGTATTTCTAGCATCCCTTTCCCTTGCAAAATTTTTACGTACTTGCTCAATATAAATGTTGGTAGAAACAGTTACCATTACTATAACAGTATTATCAACAAACAAATCTAAAGCCTCAATTTCTGTTTTAGCTTGGCGCGCTTCACGTTTAGGTCCTGGTAAATGGGTAATGATGTTATGGGCTCGAGTTCTGACATTAGTGGATGGTTGTATTTTTAGCCACTTACTTTCTCCGTCCTTTCCAGTATAGAAATTGGAAGAACTGTATTCACATTCTGTATTCTCATTTTCCAGGTCAATATCAGAAGAAGTTTCTTCGTTTTTTGAATATTCCTGTTCGGTATCTGTTTGGTGATCACTGTCCATCACTACATCTTCCTCATCTTTGTCACTTTCATCTTCAATATCTGGCAATCCGCTTTCTTCATCACTGTCCATTTCTTGATACCATTTTAGTCACACATCTGAGTTCTTACTAAATTCTAGTTTTCTTCTTTTTGGATCTGACATATTTATTTTTCAAAATACTATCTAGTAGTAACTATAAATGGTCTCTCAAAATAGCTCAAAGTTTTTATCAAAAACACTATAAATACAATTATTACCGCTATTAAAAATACTATAAAAACAATTATTACTTGTGATAAAATATTCTACGTAAAAAGTCGCGCGGGTGACACCTGTCCCCCAGTGAACTTTGCGTCAAAATACGGGCCAACGAATAGTTCGAAGCACACTAAACTTTAACCTATCAATTGACCGGTTAATACTCGAGAGGTACTGAAAGGGGTGAAGCGAAACCCATTGCCTGCGTGATGTGGCAGTGTGATAAAGTAGAGTGGGTGACAATTGTCAACCGCGCGACTAACGTAGGGTTAAATACATACTTAACGAGATAACGACATAAAAGTTTTTAAAAAATTTATCCCTTGTTTATAATAATTTTATTACTTTGACAGTATTACTCTGATTTTTCATCTTTTATGTATTTTTATAGCATAATTTAACGACCTTTAAATATTTTTAAGCATTCCTGGAGAGGGGATAATTACCCCCTCTACTCCCCCCCTTACCTACGCTAGTGGCGATAACTATAAAGTGTGGTGTGGTTCCTAATTTAATCACACATTTTTCTATGTCTAACCACTAAAATTTTCCAACATTCACTTTAAAGTTATTATCAGCTGAAGATTCCCTCGATATTTTCGGAACTATAGTAACCTATCGGAAATAAACTTTTAAAAGTTGTGTCTTGCAGAAGCGTTTAAAACCTCTCACCGAAGCACTTATTTCCTCGTGAATACTTTCTAATATGATAACGGTTAACTTTTCTATATCTAGGCAGCTTTTCATATAAACTTTCTAAATTTTTTAAGGGGTATTGAAACGGCAAGATTTTGTGAAGTTTTAGCTTTATACAGATTGCTATTTTACCATGCGTTTATTAGCTTGACCTCTATGTATGTAAAGGTATTTTTCAACGTAATTTTCAACTATTTTAAGAAGCCTGATTAATTAATTAATTTGTACAGGGGTTAAGAGCCGATGACAATATAACTTTGTTGTAATGTCCTGACTAGGATCATCAGAAGAATAAAAAAAATATCTAGATTAGTTTGCAGGTTAAGGGGTATACCATTCAAAACGAGGGCGTCCATTCTTCTTTCCGATATAATTAAAAAAATATATTTCCCTAAAAATATAAGTAAAACAAACAAATGGTACAATTATTGTACCATAGACCCAGAATACCATACCCATAAGAAGGAAACGAAGCGTCGGCACCTTTGATCTCCGGGTCAGATTTCGAAACCTTCGAAACATACAGTTACACTGAAAGAAAATTTCACAAATAGCAAATTGAAAAAATATTATGATGTACACAAAGAAAAATCATTTAAGGATTTTAAATAGGGCTTTTAGTAAATATTGCTTGTTTGGAGACTGGCTTACTTTTACGATCATGTGAGTCTTTATATTGTTTCTCTGAAACAATATTTTTAAATATAGGATACCAATTAAACTTAATGGTGCGGATTTGTTTTGACTAAAATTGCCCAACAGGAAAATGGTAGAGGTTGGATTTTAAAATTTCTTCCATGTCAATTGTCATAAGTAGATAAATTGAAATTTGTACAGAATCGTATAAATTATTTTATTTTTAAATATAGTTAATGGCAGGGTTTTCGGGGTTGGGGAACAGTTTTTCATTAGTTTATTTATTTCGTCATATGCAATATAAAAACGATTTAAGAATTTATTTGCATGTCTTCATTTTATATTCATATATTTATTCTTTCAGCATATATAATATATTGTTGAAGTTATGATTCGTTTACCAGAAATATTTTCCTATTAAATTTTGCTGGTTAAATAAATAGTCTAAAAATACTGCAATAATTGTTTAGTTATTGTAATATTTTTATGTATTACCTAAGTATTTAAAGAAAATAAAATTATGATTAAAAATTTAACTAGTAAATATATATTCTTGACAAAATGGTGACAATAATTATTTTAATAAAATTTAATGGATTGCATTGTTGCAATTTACTGAAAAACTATTCTTAAAAATGCGACTGAGGTCGAATTAAAATTTTTGCCCTAAAACAATTTAAAATTTTCAGAAGAAACCAGTCTAATAAGATGGAACCAAGTTCCCATATTAAAATCATATTGGTTGCCGCTTATAATATACTTTTTTTGATAAAGTGCCAACCAGACACATTTATTGATAATTTAAGATTTTTTTGTTTTTATCAAAATTTTTGTAGCTCTTTAAAATATTATTAATTTTCGTTTAAAATTTGGTATTAAACCTAAAAACTATTTAAGTTAAAATCTCCTTTTAAGGGGTCAATGCTTGGGAAAAATTACAATTTTAAACATATTTTTAGTAAACATGAATTTCAATTTTTTTTTAGCTTTTTAGCACCATAAAAAAGGTAGTTTAAAATATAAACCCAAAAAGTAATAATTTTTCATATATTAATATATATTATAAAACAAAAATAAAATACATTTTAAAAAAAACAGTCGAGTTCTTTCGTCCCCAAATCTTAATTTTCCTGAAAAAAACTGCTTCTTGCTTTACTTAAACCGGGTATTGAAATCACAAACAAAATAAGTGTTTTTAAAAACAATTTTAGTAAGTTTACATTTTTAATATATATCTCATACACTTTTAGAGATACCTTAATAAATCCAAATAGGTATTTTCTAAAAATTTCATTTGAAATTTGCATAGTGTTTAAATTGAATCTATAAAATATTATAATAAATTTATAGGGTTTATTATTTTATGAGTTGTAAATATGATCGGAATGATCTTTCTGGAGTAGATAATTTTTTTTAAAAATGCAGTCTTTTTTTATGCACATTTTATTTACTTTTGGAGACAAAAAGGTTTTTTTTTCAAACAAGAAATTTTAATAAATTTTTTAAACATTTGTTTGAATTTTTTAAAAAATCTTGACAAATACCAGAATATTTTACATTTTTTATTTTAAGCAAAATAAAGTTTTCACATACCAAAATTAATTTTATTTAGGTACCATTTACATGCATCCTTTTAAAAGTGGGACAAAGAAAATGGTTAAAAATAGGCCCAAAGCAATAATATAAGCCGTGGAATTTTGAATGGTGCCTTTAAGCTGGACTTTTTTACCCACTTTTTTTTATCGTTATATTTATTACAATGGTCAAGGGATATTACAAATATGACCATTTAACAACGCCCTATTTAAAATAATTGGGGGTTTAAAAACCCCTATTATTTTTTTCCCCACATACTATGATTTAAAAAAATTTCCCGATACATACGGGGAAAAAAGTTGTTTTCCTCTGAACCAAAGGGGGTAGATGAAAAAGTCAATTTTAGGTTTTTTATTTTTCCATTCTATCTAAGAATAGTTGAAAACACTAAAAATTTTTAAAACCTTTAAATTTTTTTAAAGAAAAAAATTAAAATTTTCGTCTTAGTTTGTTCTCTAATGTATCAAGTATGGTTTAGACAAGATAAAAATTTTAAAAAATCACCTTTGTTTTATTAAAGTTTCTGTCCCATGATAAAAAAAAACTTAGCAAGTTTTTAATTTGTATGTTTCATCAGCAGATTTTTTCCAAAAAGGGGGTAAAAAGTTGTGGGGGGTTAAAAAAATTTTTACCAAAAACCCCTTTTTTTATTTTTTATTTTTCAAAGTTTTTTTTCATTTTTAAGGGATTTATGAAAAATTGCGGGGCCCCCCTTTCCAAACAAGCCTTTTTGCAAAACCCTTTCCCAAATTACACATCAAAAAAAAAATCGTTTCCTTTTAAAAACCCCAATTTTTAATTTACTAACCCCAATTTGTATTTTTAAATAAACCAAGAGTTTTTAAAAAATTTTTTTAAAAAAATTTTTTAATTTAAAAATTTTTAAACCCATAATCAAAAAAGGAGTTCAAAAGACTTTTGTTAAAAATTTTTTTCATTTAATTTTTGTTTGGGGTTTAAACCCTAAATCTTTTTTGGGGAAAAGGGAAAATGTATATTTTTTTGATCCGCACGAGAATTACAAAAAGTATATGCGCAAATATCATCCCTTTTTTATTATTGTTATTATTGGGGAATATTTTTTTTTTATAAAAATTTAAACAAAAAAAAATTAACGTCGTCTGAACGAAAAAAAAATTATTTTGTTTTTTGTTGGGTGGAGCCCCCTTTTGGCCCTTTAAACAATTCGTAAGGGACGCGAAGGTATATGAAAACAAACAAAACCTTTAAAAATTCCCCGTCCTGCCGCTTTTTAGGGCCAACCCGGGGCCCAAAAAGGTCAACATTTTTTGGGGCCTACCCCCCTTTTTGAAAAAAAAAAAATAAAATTTTATTAAAATGGGATTTTTTTTTTAAAAAATTTAAAATTTTTAAAATTTTTTTTTTTTAAAAAAAAAAATAAAAATTTTAAAAAAAAAATTTCCCCAAAATTTTAAAAAAAACCCTAGGGCCCAAAAAAATCAAAAAAAAAAAAAAAAAAATATTGTATTTAAACATATACAAAAAAAAAAAGGGGCCCTTAAAAATTTTTTAAAATTTTTATTTCTGTTTTAAGACCAAAAATAGGGCAAAAAATTTTTTTTTTAAAAAAACTAAAAAAATTTTTTAAAAAAAAAAAAAAAATTTTTTTTAAAAAAAAAAAAATTTTTTTTTTAAAAAATTTTTTTTTTTTTTTAAAAACCTTTTTTTTGGGGTTTTTTTTTTTGGGGGAAAATAATTTTTCTTTTTTTAAAAAAAATTTTTTTTTTTTCCCCCAAAAAAAAACCCCAAAAAAAAAATTTTTTTTTTTTTCCCCCCTTTTTTAATTTTTTCCCAAAAAAACCCCCCCCTTTTTTTTTTTTAAAAAATTTTTTTTTTTCCCCTTTTTTTTTGGGTTTTGGGTTTTTCCCCCTTTTTTTGGGGGTTTTTTAAAAAATTTAAAAAAGGGGGGGGAAAAAAAATTTTTTTTAATTAAAAATTTTTAAAAAAAAGGGGGGTTTTTTTTTTTTTTAATTTTTAAAAAAAAAAAGGGGGAAAAAATTTTTTTTTAAAAAAAGGGGGGGGAAAAAAGGGGGATTAAAATTTTTAAAAATTTTTTTTTTTTAAAAAAAATTTTAAATTTTTTTTTTAATTTTTATATATATATATATATATATATATATATATATATATATATATAAAATATATATATAAAAAAATTTTTAAAAAAAATTTTTTTTTTAAAAAATAATAAAAAGGGTTTTAAAAAAAATTTTTAAAAAATTTTTTTAAAAAAAAATTTTTTTTTAAAAAAAAAAAATTTTTAAATTTTTAAATTTTAAAAAAAAATTTTAAAAAAAAATTTTTTTTTTAAAAATTTTTTTCCGGAAAAATTTTTGGGGGGGTTTTTTGGGGGGGGTTTTTTAAAAAAAAAAAAATTTTTAAAAAACCCCAAAAATTTTTTTTTTTTAACCCCGGTTTTTTTAAAATTTTTTCCCTTTTTTTTTTAAAAAAAAAAAAAAAATTTAAATTTAAATTTTTTTTTTAAAAAATTTTTTTTTTTAAAAAAAAAAAATTTTTAAAAAAAATTTTTTTTAAAAAAAATTTTGGGGAAAAATTTTTAAAAAAGGGGGAAAAAATTTTAAAAAGCCCGGGGAAAAAAATTTTTTTTAAAAAATTTTGGTTTTTTTAAAATTTTTTAAAAATTTTTTTTTTTTTTGGGGTTTTTTTTTTTAAAATTTTTTTTTTTGTTTTTAGAAAATTTTAAAAAAATTTTTTTTTTTTTTTTTTTTTTAAAAAAAAAAAAGGGGAATTTTAAAAAATTTTTTTAATTTTTTTTTAAATTTTTTTTTTTTAAAAAAAAATTTTTAAAAAATTTTTAAAACAAAAAAAATTTTTAAAAACTTTTTTAAAAAAAAAAAAACCCCCAAAAAATTTTTTAAAAAGGGGGGGAAATTTTTAAAATTTAAAAATTTAAAAAATTTTTTAAAATTCCCCTTTTAAAAAAAAAACCCCCCCAAAAAAAAAAAAACCCAAAAAATTTCCCCCCAAAAAATTTTTCCCTTTTTAAAAAAAATTTTAAAAAAAAAAGGAAAAAAATTTTTTTTTTAACCAAAAAAAAAAAAAAAAAAATTTTCCCCTTTTTTTAAGGAAAAAAAAATTTGGGGGTTTTTTTTTTTAAAAAAAAAATTTTTTTTAAAAAATTTTTTTTTTTTTTTTTAAATTTTTTTTAAAAATTTTTTTTTTAAAAAAAAAAAAAATTTTTTTAAAAAAAAAAAATTTTTTGGGAAAAAAAAAATTTAAAAATTTTTTAAAAAATATTTTTTTTTTTCTTGTTGTGCATAAAAGAAAAAAAATTTTTTTGATAACAAATTTGGGGTTTTTTAAAAAAAAGGGTTATTTTTCTTATGAAGCATCATTAGGTTTGAACAAAAGTTTAATGTTTAGTTTTAATTCTCATGAATTATTCAGTTCAACAACGATTTTTTTTTTTTTTTGAAAACATAAAGAGTTTTTAAAAGAAGAAGATGAATTTTTAAGAAAATCCCAAAAAAAAATTTTTAAAAAAAAAGTTTTTTATGGGTTTATTTAATGGCCGACTTATTTTCACTATTTTGGGATTTAAATTTTTTAAAGGTCCCCCTTTTTTAAAACTGCACCATTTTTTTTCGGGGGGGTTATTTAAAGTAAAAGGTTTTTGCTACTGTCCAAAAAACACCCAAATTTTTCCCTTTTAAAAGGGGCCGAATTCCTGAAGAGGTCCGGTGAATAGAGGGGGTTTTCCTTCATCGGTCAAGAAGGGCGTTTATTAAAATGTCAAAAAAATTTTTTGTAAAAAAAAATTTTTCTTCTTACTTTTTTTTAATTAAAGGGGGCCCCTTTAAAAAAGAATCTTTTTTTTTATAAAATTTTTAAAAAATTTTTTGGAAGCCTTATGTTTAATTTTAAAAGGCAGACATACAATGACACATATACATCCAAAGTAAAATTTACATTATTAAAATTTTATATCATACAGCAAAAAATTTTAAATTTTCTGTTACCATTGGTATAGCAAAGGAACGTCTTTTTTTATATAGCGGGAAAATGAACGTATTTTTTTCGAGGGGCCCCCCGCTCGCGTAAGCGAGCGCCCAAAACCCTTTTTCCCCAAAAAATTTTGCATTATTTGAAGTTTTAGTGAAAATTACAATAACATTGTTTTTTGATTTATTCCCAAAAAAAGATTTAAACTATGTTAGACTCATAAAATTTTTTCTAAGTTAGTCTAAAAAAAACCTTTCATTTGACCCGTATATTAAAATTTTATATCATGCCCAGATTATTTACAATTAAAAACGACCTACTTAATTTTCATTAGCATTTCCACGCCAGCTCGTTATTATTTTCACGTCGAATTTGTTCGCATATATTTTTCTAAAGGGGAAAAGCCGAGGAAATCGATCAGCTGGATTTTTCCGATACAACTTCAACAAATTCTAAGGGCCGGAAGGGGGGAGATTTTTCTTTTCATTATTAATTTTGTGGCTTTGGAAAGCATAGTAATTGTTTGATTTACATACGGTGTGGGCCCCAAGTTGGAACAAATTTATTAAAGCAAAAATAAAAAAAATAATATTTTTCTACTTGCGTGGGGTACTTCTTTGCAACGGAAAGTCTTTGCGCACTCATTTTTGTCCTGCATATTTGCCATTCATGGTCGTTTTTTTAATGTATTAATAACTTCAGGTCGATGATGGTTCGCTGCTCGATGTTAAGACGAAACGTGTTTTAGCTGACTGAACAGCGTCTGTGGAACAGGACATTTCATTGGCTTCTTAGAGTTTTTAGCTTGTTGAATAATTTTTTTTACTTAACCCCTTTGTGTAGCCTGTTGATTCTTCAATGTATCCCTCGGCTACCGTTGTCGATTTCCAACCGCCTAACCGCTTTATATCTATGGGTTCTTTTGGAATTTGCAAGTAACGTTGCAGAAGATCGCCGGAAGCTGTGGCCGGTATATAGCTCTGAACGGCAACTCAAAATGCTGTGTCTCAGAAGGCATCTTCCCAAAGGGTTTGATCCCAAAGCATTTTTTGTGCAAATTCCCTTTTGAAATATACGAAAAACCGTTGATGTGTTGTTAGTGGCCATAATGCTGTATACTTCCAATAAAAAAACTAATACTTTTCGTCGTTGTTCTCTTCAAACAGGACGAAAGTACGTGAGGTATAGTTTTTCGCGCCTGGAATCTTCACAACATTTAGGTTGCCTTTGTCCTCGATGTCGGATGTTTTCATTTTTGCGAGTTCTTCTCGTCTGCAGACCCAGCAAGTCCGAAAATGGTCTCAATTTATTAAAAGATATATTTCATAAAGGGGCTTCATTAATAAATGTAGATATTTCCTCTTTTGAAAAATCATTGACTTTTTTGGCCGAAAGCCTACATTTTGTTTCTTAATTAATGCTGCTAACTTATAAAACTTGCCGATATCTACATTTTTCTTGATCTTTAAAACACTTTTCAGCATGGAGTATTTCGACCATAAAGTATTTGACTAAATTCCTTGCTTAATTTGAAAAAAATATGCTAAAAGTACCTCCCCTTTCAAAGTTCTAACGCCTTTTTCTTCATACCATGTTTCAAATGAATTATACTGTTTCTCGTACTTTTCTTTTGATTTTGCCGGCAGGAGCTCTAAGTTGGCCAAAATTGCGGCTTTTAAAACATCGTCTGGCAATTTTTCCTTCATTCTTGAAACGTTTTTAAACTTTTTACCGAATTTTCTGATGCTTCCGTGACATTATAAAATGTTTGTACTTGGTTGTGCAGCAAGAAGAAAAATTTTTGATTTTTGAAGAAAATTGATATGGGATATTTACTAAGCGCCAAAGTATCTAAAATTCAATAAAGCACAATAAAAAAATATGTAGAACCCCTTTTTTTTTTTAAAATTAGTTTACTATGTTTGCTGACGACACAACCATTCTGTCGCACGGCCGTGATGAGGGTGAATTGAAGCAGAGCATTGAGACAGATTTAATTAAGATTAAAGACTGGTGAGACGCCAATTTCCTAACCCTTAATGTGTCTAAGACAAATATGATTAACTTTGGGTGCAGGCTTAGGGTGTGCAACTAGAGAGCAATCCAATAAGTAATCCTACGGTAAATAAATTTCTGGGTCTATACATCGATGATAAGTTGAAATTTGAACAGCACATTTTACAACTTAATAAAAAAATATTAGAGGGTGTTATGCTGTTAAAGTCGTTTCCCCGGAATTAAATAGTCATGTGGCTCGAAACGTGTACTATGCCCTTTGTTGAGTCACATCTCCGATATGGGATATGCTTTTGGAGTTCTTGCGCTCATTTCCTGTTTAATAGCGTGTTTGTCTTGCAGAAAAGAGCTGTTAGATTTATATGTGGAGCTAAACATCGCGAATCTTGTAAACCTCTTTTTGGCTAAGAAAATTTTAACATTGCCATGTATTTTCATATTGGAAACGGTGTGTTTGGTTAGGAAAAAATTTATGGCTGAAATTTCTGCAGAATCTTTTACCCAACTCGAATTGTGCGGGTGACTGCTCTTCCCATACCGTCCTCAACGTTGGTAAAAAATCATTTATGTATAATGGTAAAAAATATTTAATCACCTCCGGCGCCCATTCGGAAAATATCCTCGGAAAAGCGATTTAGGAGAGAAGTGAAAGGTCTTCTATTGTCTAAGGCCTATTATTCTCTGACGGAATTTTTAAATGATAGTTTTGTGTGAGGCTTGTTACTTTTTTTACATTTTTTCTATGACCAACCTATGTTGTTTTGTTGTTTTTTTATTGCTGTTTTGTGCTATTTTAATTCTTGACATGACCCTTTTCCTCTTCTTCTTATTCTCGAAGTTTTTGTTGCTTTATTAGATATTTTTATTTTTTTAGCAGTGTAAATATTCTATATGTTTAGAAAGGAAGGAAAGGTTTGGAAAGGGTCACCTTTTTCCTTTTTTTTTTTATTTTATTTTATTTAACTGTATTTTTTTGACATCACGTACTACGCTATTTATTATAATGTATTTTTTTTTAGTTTAAGTAAGCTTTGTTTATGAGTAATGTTTTTACTTAAGACAACAAAGCCATTTTGAAGTTGAAGTTGAAGTTGAAGTTGAAGTATTAATACATTAAAAAATCGACCATAAATACGGCAAATATGCAGAACGAAAATGCGTGCGAAAAGAGTTTTCGTGCGCAAAGTAAGTACTTTGCGCACGCAAGTGAAAAAAATCTTTTTTTATATTTTTTTTTTTTTAATATATTTTATCGTAAAAAGTCATAGAAAGAATATAAACAAAAAATTGTTTCGGTTTAAACAATATGGCACCAGGTTGCCTTATGTCAACATGCATTTATATCATCAGTAGGGCAATTTTAAGAGGGTCGTATAAAAAATTAAGATGGAATAGTTTTCGGTACTCATGCGCCGATTCCTCCTAGACTAAATTGTTTTTTTGTCATAAATTATATTATTAAAACAATAAATGCTTAACATTAAGTTTTTTTTTTAATAAGGTCGTAGAAAAAATAATGTTACCAACTCTTGCGAAAAGTGTCTTTCCCGCTCTCGACTGCTTGCTCGAACTTCGATAGCGTGTGATGTTTACAAATAAAAGTTTGATACGCTACTCAAAAACAAAACTTTTTGGAAGAAAAACCAAGTACGCCGCTTAATTCTACATAAAAAAACCCTATAATAATCAATGTTTACCTTATTGATAAGTTATCAAATAATCGAGATACATTGAAGCATCAAAAATGAAAAAAAAAATCAAAATCGCCCTGTAGGTACGTTAGAAACTGAGGAAGCTATAAAAATTTTGTGACGACAATGAAATGTTTACAATAAAATAAAACAGTAAGCCGCAAACAGCATCCTAATATTTTTTATAACACACGAATACAGGACACCCTGTACAATTTAAAAGTATACACGATTTCTTTATCCTTTAATATCAGTCGTCACTGGGTATGAATAGCAGCATCCCCCTTCCTCGACCTTTCACTCTAAAATTGGACAACACTTTACTGATATAAATAAAATTATTTTCACTTCTCCCCTTTTTATTTTCCCAGATCTTCCAAGAAAGTCGAATTCTCTGCGGTAAATAATATAAGGGAAGGTCCTCGAAGGAGTTGAAAATTGCTTGGTTTTGGAGAATAAAGGCAATTTTCTAAACCGCAAAATTCGTATTAGGAATGTTATATCTGGTCCTCCGGGTAATACTGCTTTACAGCGGGTTTTAATTCTGCATAATTTGGTGTATTTTGTTTATAGAGCCTAAAGGAAATGCGGTCAAATTCAATCAAATACTTTTTTGACAATATTATAATACTAAAATCTTAAACTTCTATTGTCAATTTTTATAAATTGGTGCACAACGTTTCGGTTAATATGTATCTCCAACCATTTTTAAGTGATAACTAAAAACTACTTTAAAAGCTGCGACCTATATAAAGGGTGTCCCAATAAGAACGAACGTTTTAATTGTGAAATAAAAGTAATAATTTATTTGAAAGTAAATGTTATTTCTATATTAATAGAAAACTGAGAGTCTAATGAAGCGATCATCAAGGCACGATTTCTTCTAGATCCAGCTCTACTGCCATAACTTTCAGTCTCACGAAATCTTGCAACGGCTCCTTCCATGCTAGATTTTTTAAAACCTAGCATATCCGCCTCTTTTCTATAGGAATCACCACCATCATGAAGAGCATCGGCTCTAGCTGAATTTTTGGATGACAAAGGCATTGTAGAATAAAAAATACATTTAGCATTTATTAGAAACGTTTTAAATACTTAAAATATCTAATAAAACTGTTT
Source organism: Listronotus oregonensis (assembly GCA_019359885.1). Classification (NCBI taxonomy): domain Eukaryota; kingdom Metazoa; phylum Arthropoda; class Insecta; order Coleoptera; family Curculionidae; genus Listronotus; species Listronotus oregonensis. The sequence continues at coordinate 14,196 of JAHBCN010011053.1, read as the reverse complement.
TACAAATGCAAAATACTTTTCCCAAAAAAAACCTAAGCATTTCGAAAAATTAACAGTGTTTTCAAAAATAATAAAAAGTGTAATGTTTATTTTAAAAAAATTCCTATTTCTTAGACTTATAATGACACCGAGAAGAATAAAAAAAAAAAATATTTAAAATTAATTAAACTCTGCAGAAAAGCATATCCGGTATGGTTTAAATTACAAAATAACTCTACAGAGTGTTATAAAATTGTAGTGATGAGCGAGACCGGTCTTGGTCTTGCGGTCTTGGTCTTGCAACAAGACCAGACCGAGACCAAGACCAAGACCCCCTTTCTCGGTTGCAAGACCAAGACCAAGACCGGGGTATGCAAGACCAAGACCAAGACCGAGGAGTGCAAGACTACGCAAGACCAAGACCGACCTGTAAGACTCTTGCACTTTTGTCACTTTTTTTTAAATTATAATATTCAATTTTCATATTCAATATATAGAGGTATTTGATACAGACATGACAAAAAATATGTCGAGAACTGCCTAGAAAAGGCGATTATTTTATGAGTAACAGGTTATTTTAATAAAATAATATTTAAACCGATCACTTCGTTTTTTTATGAAATTCTTTAACAACGATAACTAGTAGGTTCAGTAACATGTTTCAAAAATAATAAGATTGTGACTCAATGGTCCAACAAAGCTCGATATCTCCAAAACCGTTTACGACAGAGAAAAACTAGAAGTACAAAAGTTATAAAATCTGAAAATTACTTACCTATTCCTAATGTTTTTTTTTTAATTAGCTATCTAGTGATGCCACTTACAGGGTGGATCAAAAATTTCCAAAATGAAGAAATACATTATTTTTGTGCCACACTGTAAGAAGTGGCATCATTAGAATGCTCCTTTAAACTAATATATAAATGTAAAAGTGATGGTTTAATAAAAAATATATTTGTCATGTCATATAGGAATACTTTTTATATAAATGGATTTTAAATTTCACTTCAGGTTTAGACGAAAAGTCAAAACAATGCCAAAAGTATAATGATGACGTTATTTTTGTCAAAACCTAAAATGATAGATAAAAAACCATCTACGTCGACATTGTACCTATATGACAGTTAAAGAATTTCCAGCATAATATAGAGGGAAGTGATTTTTTTAAACGAATTTTTTGCCATAATTTTTCTATTTTAGGTTAAAAGCTAAAAATAAAGAAGTTTACTTAAGTGGTAGTGGATTCTTCGGAAAATTCTGAAATAGAAAAGAATTTCACATTTTACTCCCTTTTTTTCTATAATTTTTGTATATTCAGTTTTTTACCATTATGAACGGTTTCGGAGATATCGAGCTTTGTCGCACTATCGAGCCACCTTGTATATTATTATGCAGAACGTTTATAAATTTGGACGGCAAATGTTTGACTAATTTAAACATAAAAAGTTTATTTAAACTGAAAAGCTTCCTAAATAACTTTTTTTTTTAATCAGAAACCAATGTTTACATATCACAATCATTTTCATGGAAATTTTACATCTAGCCTCTGCCCTCAGAGTACTCAGTTTTGTATTTGCTTTAATTTTAAATGCTCCTTTAAAGAAAATTTTAATATTTTCTCTCACTCTAATGAAGCGCTATAAATAAATAAACCCCTAGATTTAAAATATCCTTTTTAATCAAATAATTTAAATGTACATGTAAGGTTAAAATTGGTATATTTTAAAATTTTAAAGCCAAAAATATATTTTTCATCTTTATTTATTTGTAAGTATTAAAAAATATATATTTTATTCAAGATTGCTTAGTTTAAATTATTATTACCAAAAAAAGCAAGACCAGCAAGACCAAGACCAAGACCAAGACCTGGTGATGCAAGACCAAGACCAATACCAAGACCTTCTTTGGGCTTGCAAGACCAAGACCAGACTTGCAAGACCAAGACCAAGACCAAGATTAGCCCGGTCCTGGTCTTGGTCTTGCTTTGCTCATCATTATAAAATTGATTGAAAACGAAATAATTTTCTATATTAAAAAAAAAAGAATAAATTTGGACTAAGGAAGAAAAAGTTATCATATATTAAATTTGATCTACATTTTTAGCCCAGTCTGTAGGTAAAAATAAGGGCTGTTTATGACGTTAATTTGTAACAGGTTAAAGGGTGTTAGAAGTTGTAGAGGGTGATTACCTGAATATAACTATATAGTTTTAGACTCGAAAAAAGTGTGCAGGGGTGGGGGTGGAGTGGAGTGTCATATTCAGATAACCACCCTCTACAACTTCTAACAACCTTCAAAATTACCTACAGACTGGGCTATTTAGTTGTCCCGAATTTTATGTCGCTGAGTGTAGTAATGTAAAAACGTCATAACTAAACTTTTGCTGATAAATATAAACATATTTGACATTGTCTAAGAAAGATAAATGGACTTATTTATTTTTCCACAAAATTTTAATTAAAATAGTGTCACCTGTAGAGATAATATAATGTACTGTTTGGATAAGAGTATTAATATAATCCCAAGAAACCATCTTTCGTCTCGAAAATTAAACACATAAAACCCAGATGTAAAGAGAAGCAAGGATTAATCTAGAAGCTTAAAATATGCTGAAACTTTCATCTGTATTTAAACTTTATTCTTGGGTTGCTGGGTAAATAGATGAAACTTTTCAAGTTGGAAATAATAAAGATTTAATTTTACAGTATTTTCTCAACGAACTAATAAAAGAATGTTTGCTTTATTTTTAATTTTAGTTCATTTAAAAGAACATAAAAAGAACTATTTGGTTGTTTACTAATTCTTGAAATTCGATAAGAGATGGCATTATTAGATTCGTCGTTTCATTTTTCTAAATATGATAGTACTTTCTTATGAAGAAGTGTGAAGTTTTATTTAGATCTATCAACTCATTCGTGTATCTGTAGCTTTTTTAAGTTGTTGTGTCACAGTAGGGCGAATGTACAGTAAAGGCCATTCAATTTTGGGCAAAAAATTTGTCAAATTTTGACTTTTTTGCCAAGTTTTGTAAATCGCTCTTTTTTACCGTCTTTTACTTTTAATTACTATAAATAAAGCCAAAGGTAAAAGAAAATATTTATATTTTATAAAAACTAACAATTAAATAAATTCAAACAAACTTAAATATCCATCTAAACAAATTTAATATTTTATTGCGGTCCCCTTTTTTTATGACAGAGTTTAGCCTTCCAGGCATCGAATGGACCAAAGCCCGAGCGTAATCCGGATAACCTTGTAACTCATTCAACGCCTCTAAAATTTTATCCCTAAGTTCGTTTACATTTTGCGGCCTAAACTCATTTTTCCTAATTATTTTTTTAACTAATAAGGCCCAAACATTTTCCATAACATTAAAATCCGGACTACGTGTGGGCCACGGTAAAACCCTGATACGCTGCTCTTCCATCCATTCATCGACTTGCCGGGCCGTATGAACGGGACACTTATCTTGCTGAAAGATAATATTTCTGTCCGAAAATCGATCCAGTACAAAAGGAAGCATGATATTATGTAGTAGATCTATATATACATCCGCATTGAACCTTCCGTCGATAAAATAACATGCTCTTTGTGCACTCAGCCACCCCCAAACATTTACCGAAAATCGCCCACTACTTTTGTCCTTTTCGATATATTTTTTTATCAAATCGTGTTCTTTAAGGCCTGTATACCTTAAGTTTCTCATTGTAGCACGACTAAAACATTGGTAAATATTATATTTTCCCAAAAAATCGGAGGTTCCAAGTATAAATTGTAGAGCAAATTCAATGCGTTGTTCTTTATTTGCATTTGTTAAAAACAGTTTTAAGGCTGCCGGGTGGCAGCGCAATTCGGATATTTGCCTTATTCTTCGCCGTGCCGTTCTAACCGATGCCGATGCTGGTAAATTGCTTTCCGTTTTTGCTGTAACTACAGATTGAAATGGTTGGTTTCTCAAAACATTAACTAAATTATTGTCTTGATTATTTGAATTGTATGCATAGTACTCTGGGATGTTAAGCTCTTCCGCCACATCCCTTTCCGGCCAACCTCTCTGCTCAATATAATAAATAATTAATACTTCTTGATCCAAAGTTAAGATTGGCATTTTAAAATATATTTTTAGACACTGACAACGGACACCTGTTCCTTTATTAGGTTTTTCAACAGGTATTTCTATTCAGTAGAAGGTAACATAGGGCTATTTTACGAAAGGGTTAAAGAATTGCCCAAGATATTGTCCACTAAGGACCAAAATTCAGATTTGATATTTGGTACCTGAACAAGCATAGGTAAACTGAGAACTAACGGTTTCCCAAAGCACCGGTAAACTGAGGACCAAAATTCAGATGTCATGACAAAATTGTTTTTAGTGATTTGTCGCATCTGAAATATAATTGGTGAAAATAAAAAGCCGCTTTCACTAACTAGAACCATGACCGGCCATAACTAAGAACTTAATAACGGAGTCTTCGCAAATAGTGAAAATCTTACTGCATTTATTATGTATGCAAGTTCATTTTATCTCTTTTTAACACTTTTTTTGAATATGTAATGCCCTTTAAAAGTAATAATTTGCAGCCGCGCTGACTGGACTTAATACTGAAATTCACTTATTTGATACTTTGTGTTTACATCAAAATATACTAAATTCATGCTTCAAGCTTAAAAATCCTTTCTTCTATTAAAATGTAATTTCAGTCCAAGATTCTTATTCGCGCTTCCCTTATTTGCGTTTTCACTATTCGCGGATTAAAAAATGCGACCTAATTCCTATACTCGCGGCTTAAGATTTCTTTATTAGAGGATCTAATCGGTACATCGGTACTTACACATTGATAAAAAGGATTTCAATATGTAGGTATCCAACCGAATATCCCATGTATGCGCGTCGTCAAATGGACTAATAGCCGAAATTGCTAATGGAATAGGACGAGATGGGTTCGAACAGATAGAATCAAGTAACATTTAGAAGTTGCGTGAATCGCAAGATGAAGATTTGACTGAAACCGACTTGGAAAAAATGTTAAATTCACAGCCCATTGAAGAAGAGGCTTTAATAAGAACGGTAAACGTGAGATTTAATTTGAAAACTCATGATGAAGTTTTAAAAATAATCTTTGTGATTTCTTTATAAAAATTGATCCGTCTATGGAATAAAGTCTTATTTTTTAAAATCAAATTGATAATGCCGCTGCTAAATATTAGTCTGAATTGAAGAAGCTTTGCCAAAGCAAGAAAAAATTGCAAGAGTTTTTGAGCCATTGCCCAAGCCTGAACATAATAATTAATGAATATCGTCAAAAACTTCGATTAAATTCGTTTTTTATATACTTGTTTTTTATTTTGTCACCAAGGAACGTAACCCCTATAACCATAATGAAGCAGTAATTTTGGGTAAATCAGATCAACTTAATTTCTTTTTAAATTTGTCAAGAAAGGTGTCAAATTTGAATTAAACAAGTTTGATTACTGGGATTTGGTCCAAAAAGCTGTAAAAATTGGCCAAAAATAAATAAATATTTAATATTTCGGGCAATGTTAAATGAATTTTTATGAAAATAGGTAACGATGGATTTTTTGGGTCACCTATTAAGATTTTAATGTCACAAATTTCTAATGCACCCTTAAAACTGTAAAAACTACCCTTTTTCAGGGGTTTTTTGGAGTATTTTGGAAGTAAAGCTGAGATTGTCAAATAAATGCCATTTTTTTTTTAAATAATTAAGAAGAATTTTTTTTTAGTATACACTGAAATTGAGATATAAGGGCTTATAATAGGGGTTAAAACTACCCCCATAATAAGAAAGAATAAACATGACCTTAGATAATTCTTTTTGTTTTTTAATCAATTTTTTAAAAATATTTTATCGTATTTTGACTATTATGATATTCATTCTCCCTCTCCCTCCTCCTCCACCAGGGGATTAAAAGTACTTCTAAAATTAAAAAAAAAATAAGAAAAACGGTATTAAATATTTTTGTTGCAACTTTTCGTTTTAGAACCTAACGAACAATATTTTCAGTAAGAAAAAATTATTTACTTCTTCCCATCCCCGGGAAAACTACCCCTAAATTAAATAAAAACGACAAAAATTTTTGTTATGGCGGAAAAAAATTGAGTTTTTGGACGTATTTTTTTTTTTTTTGGCTAATAATATCAGGATGTACAATGAACCATTTTAAAGCTAAGTTTATCCCCGAAATGTCAAGTTATGGCAAATTTCAATTGGATTGACCATTTTTTTTTATAATTTCACCCGAAAAAAAACATTTACCGTTGACAACATAAAATATGCACTTTTAAACGGCCAAATCTCCTTTCAAATAAAAGATTGATAAAAAAAATTAAAATAAAAACAACTCTAAATAAAGGCTACAAAGTTTGGCTGTTTAAAATACATACTTTTCACGCTACTGGCCAAATATTGAAAATGTCTTACAAAAAACAAGATTTGACCCACATTTATCAGTCCAAAACATAAAAAATAATTATCCGATAGGGCTAAAAACTGGACATATTTAGGGACATGTGTTCTGACTTTTCACTAAAAGATTATTTTTTTCAAGCAACACAGTCCAGATGGCGCTAAAAAATAAGCATGAAAAAAATTTAAAAATTTATATAAATATATAAGTTTATTTTGCCATAACTTTTTTTCTGCTTATTTGAAATGGTTCTGGTTGGTCTCAAAATTTTCCCAATTTTGTCTTCTTGCAAAATAATAGTTATCATTTTTTGTGGAAGTAATATTTTTTCCAGAACGCCAGAACGATCCGGTCTCTTCATTTTTCGTTAAGCAACTAGTTTTGCCAGGCCATATCTCCTTTTATACTCATCGCCCAATAAAAAATCGTTTTATTTGTCAATTCAAATACTTCATTTAACTAATGTAGACTTTTTTTATAATACTACCACATTTTTGGTTAAATTAAAAAAACTTTAAACAATGTAACATTTTTTTGACAAAAATCATAATTTTCCTTGAGCTATTACTTGAAAGGGGTTCATTTTTGTGAAAAGTTGTATTTTATGTTTTTATGATAAAAAACCATAATTTATCGATTGGGTAAGTAATTTTTTTCATCACCCCCCTCTCCCCACTTAAAGACCCCCCGTCGCCGCGAAACCCTTTTTCCTAGTTTTGGAAATTGTTTAATTTAAACGAGGCACCTTTCTCAGCATAATACAAGCTACTTCAAGTACCTGCTTTTTGCCCGAAATTTGCGTTTCGTGAGTTTACCTCCTTTACTGTATTAAAGACCTTTTACTGTATAATAAGTTGAAGAAATTTAAAATATTGGGGAAGTCGGAAAATTTTGAAATTTTTACCTGCTTTGATTTGGTCCTCAGTTTAGCTGTCGAATTATTAACTCCTATTTCAAACTGTCCTTAGTTTACATGTCATTGAGAGATTAAGTATTAGTAGTTAAAGGTTGGTAAAAAAACGTTGTTCAATGTCCTTATCAATACAGCGCGTAAAATATGGAAGTCATGAGTGTCTCAGCTAGTCCGTTCCTGTAGCTGTGAGCAATTCTAAACACTTTCTTTGATAGTAATTTAAAGAGTATTACTTGATATTACATCTGATTAAAATAAAGCTGGAATATACCCGGTGGTTTAATGATTATATCCAAAAAACTTGATTTTATTGGAGCCCTTTGAGAGTGAATATTTCCGAAGAGAAGGCCTATACGAAAAAAGTTTATATAAACTTGTAGTATCCTTTTAACGTTTTTTTTTTATACCCGGGAGATTTCCCACATTTTCCCGAAAACTCTGTATAGATATGCTGTAACACGCTTCGTTAATCAGCTATATACCTAATTACCCAAAGAGCATATGCTGTGCACTATGAAAAGCTACGCATTTCCTGTCCAATCCTGTCTCTCAATAATTAATACTCTTAGTCCTTGCAGGAACTGAATGGCTGCAGTAAATTCCCTAAAATTAGGCTGTGGTTAATCCATCGTAATAAGCTCGTTTGGTTGGCATGGAGCGTAGGTGAAGGATTTAAATGTAACAGTGGAAATTTTCCCTTTTAATTAGTGATTGAAACAGTAAGACTTCTATATAATTACGGTAAAATGTATTACGAGGCTTAATGTGTAACACCATTAAAATTAAAGAGTTTTTGTTCTGCAAATAGTACAATCATTTACATTTTTTGTAATTAATGTTAACAGATATCTGACTGCCCCATGACTTCCGAATAACCTGTAGATTACTTAAATCAGAAATCCAACCAATTTTTTTTCAGGTAATTTTTTTAAACAATAATAATTTAAAAAAAGGCTTTTATAGTTTTTAAATATAACAAAAACTACTAGCTATATCACTTTACTTATAAAAGACAGTTTGTAGAGAATTCAAAAACCTACAAAATGGTTTTTGAAAAATCCCGATCTCACCATTTTTTACCGAGAAAAGCCGAAAAAACGCTTAAAACATACCTTTTTTTAAAAATTCGTATCTCCGTTTAATTTCAATATTAAGGACTGGTTTTTTGGAAAATGATACACAATAAAATGTACTTTGAGTTGCCAAAAGATGAAAATTGTCCCATTAATAGTTTTTATTCAATCGCACTTAAAACAAATAAGGCCCTTATCTTACAAGTGCCGTGAATATTAGGCAAATGGTCCGATTTAAATTTTTAAAATGACTTTTTAAAATTGAGATTAAAAGCTACAAATTGTATAACTCACATTTTCATTTAGGAGTTCTGGATGAAGGAGTTTAAAAATTGGTATGTAGGCTAGTGATTACGATTAAAAATGGTCTGTTATAATTTTTTTTTGAATTACATCCCTTTGGGGTGAGTGTTTAAATGGGGATGAAAGTTTGTATAGAAAAATCGTCATTTTTAAAGTTGTTAATATGGATGTTTTGTTTTTCCCGGGAAAAAAAATTATTAATTACCCAGAAGTTTTGTAAGCTTTTAAAACCAAAAAACCGATTTTAATTTTACAATTTTAAAAATTTGGGTTTTCCGGGCTTCTTTGCCGTGGTCTGTTGGTATTTCTACCTTGATGTTTGGGGTCTACTCTTCCTGACGGCTCTTAATTGACTGTTACGGCGACTGTCGGTGCTTCTGCTTTTGTTGGAGTTTTGGTGGGCGGGCTTTCTGTTCCGTTCCAACCAATGGAAAAGGACTTGGATTTTCTGCCTTCATTCTTTATCACCATCCAAGACAAAAAAACAGGCGTAATCAAGACTCTGACAGACCGAGCGAAAAGAATACGTGAGCCCCATTACTTAAATGCAGAATTGCAACATTTGGAAAAGGCGTTAATAAATAACGACTACACAAGGGAGGAAGTAAGACATATGCAAAAACCAAAAAACAAGAAACACAGAGAGGAACATTCTTCAGAGACAACAGAGGTCCTGCCCTATATTAAAAATGTAACAGACCGAATAGAAAGAATATTGGAGAACCACCAAATAAGAACTGTTTTAGACCTACAACCACTATACAGCAAAGTAGTATCGTATCTGCTAAGGATAAAAAAACCCCTCTCGACACCAGGAGTCTACAGAACTCCTTGCAGCTGTGGGTCTGTTTACATAGGTTTAACAAAGCGCAGTATCAACACCAGACTTAAAGAACCAAAAGGGGGGTCGATGAAGGAGAAAGAGAAAAACATAAAACAATTCAAAAAAGAAGGGGCCCTTATTTTGTAGAAGTATTGCATAAAAAACAAAAACGAAAAAGAGGAGAAAACCAAGCCTTTCCGGCTAAGAACAGAAAGCCCCCCCAAAACTCAAAAAGCAGAACCCCGACAGTCGCCGAAAGTCAACCGTGAGCCGTCGGAAGAGTACTTCGACGTCGGACCCCTTTGATAATGTCTGCCGCAGTAGTAGACGAAACGTCGGGAAATACCAAAACCACGGAAAGGCCCAAAAACCCTATTGAAAAAAAAAAGTTTAATCTAAGTCGCGCTACGCCGCAAAGTATGTAACGGAAGACGGAGCGTTAAGAGTCCAGATACCTGAGGCAATCGGGGAACGACAAATGTATGAAATATTCGGCGAGATACAAAAACATAAAAACAACTTCAATAGAAAAGAAAGGAGCCTTAATCTTAGTAGAATGTGGATTCCAGCACTAAAAAATACAAAAACGCTAAAAATGAAGGCAGAAAATCCAAGTCATTTCCCATTGGCTGGATCGGAACAGAAAGCCCCGCCCGCCAAAACTCCAATAAAAGCAGAAGCCCCGACAGTCGCCGTAACAGTCAACCGTGAGCCGTCAGAAAGAGTACTTCGACTTCGGACCCACCTTTGATAATGTCTGCCGCAGTAGTAGACGAAACGTCAGGTAGAAATACCAAGAGACCACGGTAAAGAAGCCCGAAAAAACCATATAATGTATGTAACGAAAGACGGAGCGCGGGGAGCGTTAAGAGTTCTAGATACTAGACGGCAGACGTCGTTGACGCACCTATCAAATGTATGAAATTTTTCCGCGAGAACGGGAAAAAACAGCCAAAATCGCGTAGTCCACGGGGCGAAGCCGCATGCGAAATGCTAGTTAAAAATATTGGGAAAAACTTATTTTCTCTCAATTTTCTGTGTGATCTTGAAGTTTTTAATACATTTTTCCCTATTTCATCCTGCCCACCAAATTAACTTCGTATCAATGATTTTTAGAAAAACATGAAATTAGCAGAATACCTTGTAGGGCATAATTCCTTTTTTTCTGAAATACATAAAAAAGCGGACAATTTTTAAATAAATGTTTTGTGCCAGCAAACATAATTATTGCTCAGTATATTTTTGTAATCGAAATAATTAATTTGTTACAGTGCCTCCCGATATTTTAAACGAAGACACCAGCGGAGATCTCTCAGTGTCAGAAGGAGATAATACGACGTTATGGTGTAGAGCATCTGGACATCCAGAGCCAAGAATCCTTTGGAGAAGAGAGAATGGGGAACCTATATTTATCAGAAGGAGCTTCAGGAATTTTTCAAAAGGTAGGTTATAAAAAAGAAAAAAAAGTTTTCTAATTTTTCATATCAGTATGTGGAGACCAAGCCATGTGTTCTTGTGTGGGGTTCAGATTCCATGTCAAATTGTAGGATGACATTACCTAGATGTTAATGGGGAGTAGTTTGAATGTGGTAATAATTTGTATAATATCCGTTTTGTATAATCTGTGCGTTATTCCCCGTACCTGACCAGTGTTGCAAATATCCAAACAATAGTATAGTCTGTCTCAAAGTATACCGTGTTGTTCTTCCCTTTTTTTTATGGATTATACCTGCCGACAGCAATAAAACTGCGGATCGGTAGGTATTAAAGGACAGAACATTAGGGACGGACTTTAATAATATAAAATTTTAATTTATTGTTTATTTAGGTAAGTATAATCTTAAAATAATTACTTTAAAAAAATTTTAAATATATGCAGAGTTTCAATAAATTTATAACTGCATTATCTATACATAATTACATTTTTAATGTAAATATCTAAATCTAATTTTGTTTTACCATAGAGTCATCATTAAGATTAATTACAATAGGATTAATGTTGTTTTGGATAGAAATGTGAGAGTCCTTAATTTTTATAATGTGCTGTAGTGAATTTTTCCAGCTCTCCACTGGTATGTCAGTAATTACTTTTTTTATCAAATTTATAACACTGGGATTTAAAGTAGGTAAAATTTTTGCTCTGATCTTTGATTTTATTTGGTTCCACAAATGCTCTACGGGGTTAAACATACAGTGATACGGAGGAAGCCGTAAGACAATTATTTTCTAACAAATATTCCTGGATTTCATTTTTTGAACTTGATAAAGTTGGGCTTTGTGTAACAGACGGCTGTGGTAGCTTGCGTTATCCATGACAATAACTCTGTTGTTTGGAATTTTTTTTAAAAAAAAATTTTTAAAAAACCAGTTTTAAAAAAATTTCCCCCCCTTTTTGTATCCTCAGGGATAACCCAAGCTAGAACCCTTAATATTCTTTGCAGACAACAGCAAGCAGTTTGGGACATATCCGTCTTCTGAACCAGCGTGTTTTATGGAAATGCGCTTTCCTTTATTTGAAGGTGCTTTCGTCTGACAGTTTTGACTGGAATCAACTCACCCTTTTTGGATACTGTGTCGTGTGTATCGAACCATGTTTCATCAAGATAAATTATGGATCTGTTTTCTAACCTATATTTTTTTAAATTTTTTAAAGGGGGAAATTTAAAATTTTAAAAATGCGTAATCTGTGGATTCCATTATTACTTGTCTTTTTTTTTTTTTTGGGGATATTTAAATTCCTTTTTTCAAACAACTCTATGGAGGGTGGCACGGCTAATATTTATATGGGTTTCGTCTTTTTTAGCGTTTCGTGGAGTTTTTGTAAGTAGACAGGTTTCTTTAAAGCTTTTTGTTTAATTAGACCTCTACTGATTAAAGCCCTACACATTTTTCACAACCTCTTTTTCATCTAATGACAAATGATTTCGACGCGACTAGTTATATTCTCAAAACAACTTTTTCGAAAAAGCACAGTAAAAAAATTATTCAACACTGCCACTAAAAATAAATATTAGCCAAAGTATTTATATGCATAATGGTTAATACCAAAAATACCTGGCCCACCCCTGCCCTTTTGAACAAGTGGATTTTTTTAATAACAATAGGTAATATGTAGTTTTATGGTCCGTCAAAAGCCATAACGATATACTTTTAGACAGACTATAAAACACTTGAGCTGGGACGGATCCTTCAAAAAAGGAATCGATTTTCGAACCCCCAAATTAGTTTTTGGTTAATATTCTTCAAATTAGAATGGGGTATTAAAAAAAAGAGACCTAAAATTACACCAAGTTTTTTTTTTTGGCAAATTTTTTACTAATCTGTGTGTATTATTAAATTTTTTTTTTTCATTAATATGGAAATTTTTTTTAATAAAACACACCAATCAGAAAAAAAATTTTGGGAAAAAAAAATTTGGTTTAATTTTTTTTTTTATACTTTAATAGGTCGACAGTATTTCTTTGGGACGATTTTATATTCTGGGAAATCCCCCAAAATTTTTTTGGAAAAAAATTTTTTCTGTTTTTAACTACATAATATTTTTTTTTTTTAAATGATATTTAGCAACCCCTTTTTTTTTTACTTTTCCTTTAATAATATCCTAAAGCAGGTAGGTAATTTTAAAAAATTTAGAAAAATTTAAAAAAAAATTCGATAAAAAAAAACTACTTAGAAATTAAATTAAGGGAAAAAAACCCCCTTTAGAAAACGAGCTTGTTTATGCAAACGATGTCGATGCCAAATTTATTTTTTTTGTATAAATAACCTGCAATATTCTTCTCTAAAAAGGGGTTTTTAGATCTCTTTTTATCTAAAAAACCCTTGATTTTATACCAAACAAATATCATTTATTTTAATAACGACACCTTGTCTTTTAAAAAAACAAACAAAAAAGTTTGATATATTTTCCTTTGATTTTAACTAAGTAAGGGAAAAACCCCCAAAAAACACTAAATAAAATTCTTTTTTAAAAAAAATTTTGAAAAATCGTGGGGTACTACAGAAATTATTTTTTTATAGTATAGTGTAATTTACATTTTCGATGTAAATTGAATAAAGAATTAAACATTGCCAAATATACAGAGCCTTTCGTTTAAAAAAAAAAAAAAATACCTAACAATGAAACCTTTTAGGTTAAGTACGACTTATCCTAAAAAAAAGATTAATACAGGAGGAGATGAATGAAACCTTCTAGATACTTCACCCCGTAGATGTACACGAAAATTATTTTAGGTATGGGTAGCTTAATTTTTTTTTATACCCCCCTTACAAAAAATTTCCAGAACTATGTACTTTTTATAGTCACAAAATATCTTGTGGGAACAAACCAAAAAAAAAATCTTTAATTCCAAATATTCCTGTATATTTGAGACAATAAACCCCAAAAAATTTAAACAAATTTGCCATAACAAACTGCCAGAAATGTATAATTTCTAAAATACAAGTGTGGTTCAAATATAAAACCGGGGAAATTTTTTTTTTAAAAAATCTTATTATTAAGTTACGGAGCTGAAATTTTTTTTTGTTTTTCTAGATAGTCTCCGTTACAATCTACACACTTTTTTTACCTCTCCGGGGAAAAATTTTGGATGCCTTTTTCAAAAAACTCTCGGCTTGTCACGTAACCATTCGCGCACGAAGGATTCCCTCCCATTGCTTTCGAATCGCAGTCCGCC
>JAHBCN010011052.1:0-29969 GCA_019359885.1 Listronotus oregonensis | reverse complement strand
AACATTCTGCAACTCAAATTTTCCAATTAATTTTGACGGAAATTGAAATTACGCGTTAGAAAGATTAATTGCTAAATTTTGTTATGAAAGAGTGTAGGTTAATTTTGCTATAATAAAGAGATGAAATAGCGTTTTGCTTTTTTTAAAATTTATACCATTTTAAAAAAATTGAAAATGTGTTTATAATTTCATTAACATGCGGCCATGCGGCGACATTCGTAAAAGGAGGTAAACCAAAACAAGTACAAAAATAAACATTAATACTTTTTGGGTATTAAATAAGTAATGAACCATTGGTCCGGTCTGGCGATCTGTAAATTGACAATTATTTTTTTTTAATATTTTTTAATTTTTTTTTATGTAAAACTGATGTATAAAACATAAGTAAAATGTTTCACTAGTCGGACGAGTTTTAATCAGAAGAATATAAAAATTTAAGTCTGGCATCCCCATTCTTGACACAACTGTTTGCCAAAACACCCTTTAAATATGAGCAAGATCACGTCAAGTGGACCCCCTATTTTTCACGTAATGATAAAAATTAAATCCATGTATTTTTTTCATAAGTAGTTACCATAAAAAAATTAATTCTTTACACAATTTTTAAAAATTTTAATCTTAACAATTATTTCTTTTACAATAAAAATTTTAGGTACTTTTAATTAAAAAATGGATTTTAAATCAACTGTTAATGATAAATTAACAAAATTTACAGGATTTATCGTCAAATATTTATATTTAAGTAAAATATTAGTAACGAATAATTATTTGTTTATTATCATATTGTTAATTAACTTTTAAGTTTACAAATGAAAATTTCATTGATTTCTCGTAAAAAAAAAGGAATTTTTAACTATACGTTCTTCTTCTTCTATATATATGCAACAGGCCCTAAACGCAGTTACCAAATGGACGATAAAGGAGGGACTAACAACAAACCCTTCTAAATAGGTCATAGTTGCCTTCACCAAAAGGAGAAATTTAGAGGGTTTAGGACCTCTGACCCTACGAGGTGAAACAATCAAGAATGTGGGAGAGGTAAAATATTTGGGTGTCATCCTGGACTGTAAACTTACCTGGAACCAACATCTTCCGAAAATAAGAAAGAAAGAAAAGATGACTCTTATGTTAATCAGACGCGCTCATGGGAGAACATAAGGCCTTAAACCAAACATGGTTTATTGGTTATACACCATGGTGGTAAGGCCTATGATATCATACGCAACACTGGTATGGTGGACAAAAATGCGACAAAGAACTGCTGTTACAGAACTGGCCAAAGTACAGAGACTTGCTTGCTTAGCTATAACAGGAGCAATAACAACAACCCCAACAGCAGCCATGGAGTGTCTCGTAGACCTTCCACCACTTAACTTCATAGTGGTGGGAGAGGCAAGAATGAGCTTCTTCCGACTGCAACAAAAACCAACCGGTGTCTACGCTAGTTTGGGACACAACAACATAAAAAGTCAGGTTGGCGGCAACGACCTGGACGAAAAAACAGACCAGATGATTCCCCAATACTCATTTAACAAAAACTTCAAGAAAAAAATTCCAGATCAAAGTGAGTGGCAGCAACCCGATCTTCCCGGCACGGTTGGAGACATCATTTGGTATACGGATGGTTCCAAAACCGAGCAGGAAACTGGAGCGGGCGTGTACAGTGAAATGAGGAATTCACAATTCTCCATTCCATTAGGAACAGACAGTTCTATATTTTAAACGGAAATATATGCTTTACTGCACTGTGAAACAAAAATAACAGGAGGGCTTATAAAAATAAGCGGATCTGCATAATAACAGACAGCCAAGCGTCACTGGGGGCACTAGTAAACCCCAAGGTAACGTCCAAGCTGACATGGGAATGCCAAAAAGAACTGGAAGTCTTGGGAGAACGCAACAGAGTAACTCTCTTGTGGGTACCAGGACATTCGGGAATAGAAGGCAACGAAAAAGCGGATGAGCTAGTGAGACAGGGATCATCCACACCATACTTTGAACCAAAACCTGCCCTTGGAGTTACCAAAACCACAGCACTAGGGCGAACCAGGGAATAGATCCGAAACTAACACGAGGGATACTGGAAAAACCTCAGTAGAATATTAATCTAAAAAAACGAAGGAAGAACTACTTAGACAAAGTGGAAAAAGACTTTGCATAACGGTAGGGTTGCTAACAGGGCACGATAGCCTGAGAGGACACCTACACAAGATAGGCTTATACATTGGGGACCCAAGTTGCAGAATTTGCGACGAGGGCGAAGAAACAGCCTACCATATCCTGTGCGAATGTGAAGCATTGAATCACAAAAGGCAGGCATTATTTGGGCAACCGATAATGAGCCCACAGGAATATATTAACCAACCAGTCTCTGGCTTATACAGACTTGTGGAAGGAACGAGACTAATGGGAGGATTGGTATAAAGGGTAATGGGAGATTAGGCACAAAAAGCCCAAGGGGCTGCTCTGTCTGTCTGCTAAAATTTGTGGACTCTGGTTATCTTTTTTTTTAAACTTTGTTGGTGAAAACTTTTTGATCTTACGATACAGACTTACATTGCAGTGATATATCATCCAACGATTTATAATAGTGGTATTGACGAGTATTTTTTTATTGTAACTACTTGTTCGTATCGTTGTTTATATTTTTGTTCATGTAAGTCATGATCATTTTCGGAATTTATTTACTCAGCCCATTTGAAATCGCAAAAATTATTATTATTATAAATAACAATTATTCTAATAATAGATTAGGAAACCAAACACAAATATACACAACCTCAGTTCTTATTTTTAATAATTATTTAACTCAGGCACGTATGAACTCATTTAACGAATAAATTGTAATGACAACTACAATTTTTTTGTTATTTACGTAAAGACGCAAATAACAAATGAAAATCGTAACCGAACGGTAAAATTATAATTAACCGAGGCTGCAATGTACTCTGACGCTCGGCCGCCCCGTGTTCTGACAGCGCTTGGCGCCCGTCGCGCTCTGATAAATAAATTCATATTGTTTAAACTAATGGCGAGCAGTAAATTTTTATTTTGGAATCTTAAATTTAAATAAATAACGCATGTAACTGATAAAAAAACTTCATATTTTTACCTAATAATAAATGAAATTTTCATTTGTTAACTTAAAAGTTAATTAAAAACATGATAATAAACAAATAATTTTAAGTTATTAATATTTTAATAAAATATAAATGTTTGGCGATAAATCCTAAAAATTTCGTTAATTTATCTTTAGCGGTTAATTTAAAATCTATGTTTTAAATAAACTACGTAAAATTTTTATTGTAAAAATATTATTATTAAAATTAAAATTTTTAAAAATCGTTTGGAGGATTAATTTTTATGGTAACTACCTATGAAAAAAATACATAGATTAAATTTTAATAATTAAGTGAAGAATAGGCGGCCTACTTAAACTGATCTTGCTTATAATTATTGCAATGATAATTTTTTTTTATAAAATATAAAAAAATAACGTCAAAATTTTTGGTTTTTATCACTCTTTTGAATAGAATTGGTCTGGCAGATTGATACTTGATCAAAGTTCTACCACACCACGATTAAGAAAGTCCTTTGTTGCCACTCGTTAAGGGCGAGTTTCTTTGTTTTACTCTATTAATTTTCGAACTTGTTCATGATTTTTTGGTAATTTTTTATAGTGTGACAGAGTTATAAAAAAATACAATTTTATTCCTACTCTAATGGAGAACAAATGGTTTTATAGTTTTCTGAAAAGCTGCAACTTAATATATGTAAAAAATGCTTATTTTTTTCTTATTTCAATAAATTAACAACATTTTTTAAATGCATCAGCAGTCAAAGGTAATATTTTCTCTTTGTTGTCAGCTTCATTATATAGAAAGCGTTTTATTTTTATTATTCAATAAAAAAATTTATTAGTATAGATATCTTAAACTTAAAAACACAAGCTTTACAAAATGATATACTTGACAGAATAATATTTTAATGTCAATAATGTTAAAAACAAAAAAATACTCTAGCTCAGCAACAAAGGACTTTCTTAACACGTTGACTGCGTTACATGCCCCCGGCAATATGTAAGCGTTTTCCCGAAGAGACGGAAGTGATTTTTATCAAAACATGATGCAAGTGGGGTATGCCGTAAATATGATATTTTTCAACTGATTTTAATTTTATCAATAGCTTTCGGATTCTTATGATTATTAGATTTATTTAAACCTTAAATTTTCTTACATATTCCCGGGGATATGTACCGCACACAACTAATACGCTAATAATGTGCGGAACATATCCCCGGCATCCTGTATTAACAAGCTTTAACTCGTTTACTTACAAGCTTTACTCCTGATTTTGTATTGTGAAACACTAAGGTCCAACCGAAAAGGTGTCCCAAAATTATTCACAAAGAAACATAGGAGGGGCAAAGAAAAAGCAAATATTCAAATTATTAAATGGGTGAACAAAAGACCTGTTTTTATGATTAGTACACATCCAGCTCATAATGCTACGCAAGTATCTACAGGTAAGAACAATTCAGATTTATCTAAAGTACATATTAGAGAAAAAAAATTGTGGGAAAAAAAACCGCAACGATGAAGATATAATTAAACCACTATGTATAATTGATTACAATTTGGCAAAAAAAGGCGTAGACTATAGTGATCAAATGTCCTCTTATCATACTGTTGTACGGAAAACCCTAAAATGGTATCGGTAAGTCCTTTGATGTAATGTTATAGGTGTTTAGTATGTAACAAGTAATTACATTTTTTACAGCAAAGTTATGTTTGAATTACTATTGGGCACGACTATAGTAAATTTGTGGATAATATATAACATGGTTTCTAAGACAAAGCTGGGTATTATGGAATTCAGAACGTAGCTAGCTAAAGACCTAGTTGTAGTACAAGCGGAGAATCCAACCCCACCAATTCCATTAAAAAAAAGGCAGCACAGTTTCATAAGACCTGAAAGACAGAAAAGGAAACCATGTACTGAGTGTTAGAAGAAACTGCGAATAACCATGACGAGTCGCGAAGCGTATAATAAGCTATTGTGACGAATGTCCAAACAAGCCGTTATATTGCCTTCAATGTTTCAATAAAACACACAACTAAAATACTTTCTTTGGTTATTTTATTTCATTTCGAATATTGTGACTACTGCAGAAAAATGTTTTATTTTCAATTAGAAATTTATTGAGATTGGATTTTTATTGCCAAACATTTTTATCCATCAGTGTGCGGTTTTAGTCGCCGGAGATATGTGCGACGTAAGTCCAAGATAGATATACCTGTCCTATAAAAAATTCCGACAAAAAAATGGTTGAATTGTTTAACAATTTTTACCGAATAGGCGGCAAAGTACACGTGTACTACATATCCCCGGCGATATGTAAAGCCGGGTATTCACTTAGCGAACGTATACAGCCGCACGACAACAAACGTATATGCTGTAAATGTGCGCGAATTTTGTTTGACATGCGCTCTGAATTCCACATTTAACAAACGTATGCGTGTAGTGTTGTTCACCTTCGTTCCGACAATTCATTTTCATTCGTATTTCATTCATATACGTACACATCCCAAAACGACGTGTGGCGAATTTCCTTTGATGTACCGACAAGCGAGCGAACCTTTCCGCAACCGAATGCATGCGTTCGTAGATAAAATCATTCACGTCCACATTAACCGAACGTATACGTTCGTTGCTGTGCGGCCTTATACGTTCGCTAAGCGAATACGCGGCTTTACGCAGTCAACGCCAAAGTATAGATGATTGGCCCCGCAGTCAACGTATTAATTAAGGTCTAACGATATGTTGGTCAAGTACTAATGTGCCAGACCAGTTCTATGTAAAAAAGGGATAAAAACCATAAACTTTGAAGTTTAAATTTTTCTTATACCCTATATAGTGATTTATCATTGCAATATATATTTTGAGGGTGGTCTGGCAAACAATTGTGTTAAGAAGAGGGATGCCAGAGTGAAATGTTTATATTCTACTGATCAAAACTTCTTTTAATAGTAAAACATTGTAATTATGTCTCACACATCAATTTTACAAAAACTTACAAAAAAATAATTTATAAAAAAAAACATGGTCAAGTTACAAATCCCCAGACAAGTGGTTTATTACTTGTCTAATATCCAAAAAGTAATAAAATCAATTTTTGTACTTATTGGTTTATCCCCTTTTACGACTGACGCCGCTTTTTAAGATTTTTTTAATAATTTTAAAAACGTTTTGAGCCAAATCCGAGTTTCAGGAAAGTGGCTTTAAAGGTGTTCTAACCAAGTTAACATTTTGAAACTTGAATTTTCAAATTAATTTGGACTAAAATTGCAACTCCACACAAAGAAGATTAATTGCCAAATTTCGTTATAGGAGCATGCAATTAAATTTTCACGTAATTGAGGGGTGTAAGGGCCTTGAAACTTTATTTGATACAAGCTTGTTTTAATAAAGAAATTGTGAACAGCGTAGTAAATCATAACATAATTAAAAGGCGAAAAGATACAGGGTAAATAAGAAGCGTCCAAATTTGTTTAAACACGTAATTTAACAAGTTATAAAACAAGCAATTTAACTTTTTAGGTTATCACTGTGTACAAAAGTACATAATTTAAGCAAGGTTAATAAAAACATTATATTTTTTAAGATAAATTAAAACAAATAATAATGTGTAATTTTTTGAGTTGTTTATTTTGCAGATATTATTTCTTCGGTACACCTATGTTTATCCAATAATATAAATAAGCATAACCTCTATGCAAACGAGTATATATCCTAACTTCGTCTTATTGTGCTTAAATTATTAAAAATATTTTTTTAAAGTGATTACGTTATATATATTTAAATTACGATACAATTAGCTTTTCCTAAGCCCTTAATCAAAGATTACTTTTAAGACTATATTTTTTTTGCAAAGTAGAACTTTAAGCCAACAATGATTTAAATTATTTTTAGGAACCGGACAGAGATTTTTACTTTATTTACATGCTCTCAAGAATAACTTTAATAACAGCGTATTCCACGTTAAACTGTAGGTTACGTCTGAATGACATTCATCATCATCATCATCATCATCATCATTCAGCCCTCTGTTTCCATTGTTGAACATAGGCCTTCCCAATCATTTTCTATTCCAATCGATTTTGTGCTGTTTGTATCCAATTGCTGCAGATCCTCTTAATATCGTCCGACCAACGCGTAGGCGGTCTTCCTCTACTTCGCTTGTCGGTTCTAGGTCTCCACTCAAGAAGCCTCTTTTCCCATCGATCATCCCGCATCCTTGCAACGTGGTCAGCCCAGTTCCACTTAAGCTTCGCAATAGCCCCAACGACATCACTGACACCGGTTCTTCAGCGCAAATCCTCGTTTCTTATGTGGTCTCTCAAGGTCACACCATGCATGGATCTCTCCATCTTCCTCTGTGTAACTCTAAGTTTTTTAGCTGTTGTTGTTGTTAGTGTTAGGGTTTCTGAGCCTTATGTCCGTACTGGCAGCACGCACTGATCGAAAACCCTTCTTTTTAGATTGACGGGAATGTCACTCTTGAAAACGTCTTTAAGTCTTCCAAAAGCTGTCCATGAGACAGTGAGCCTTCTCTTTAGTTCGCAAGTCTGGTTATCCCTTGAGATGCTAACCTCATGGCCAAGGTACACATATCTATCTACCATTTGAATTTCAGCTCCGCCAATCTTCAAGCCACAGCTGGGAACAAAGTTTGTCATGAATTTTGTTTGCTGAATGACATTTTCCAGACGTTTATAAGGATAGAGAAGGAGTAGTTATTTGTACAACGTCCGTAAGGTTATTTCCGTATTGCTAAAAAGTGCCGTGAAATGCAATACTTGCATATTTCGGTTCTTTATATGTAGTATATTTCTCCTATTTGTCTTATACAACTTTCTGCCCAATGAAAATTTACTACATATACAATAATATTTTAAAGCTGTATGCTTGTATACCTTGAATATATTAAATCTTATTTACCGGGTGACCCAACGGATATGTAACAGCTGATTACTCTCCTATTAACAAAGGTATTATTGTTTTGATATAGCTCTAAAGCAAATAGTTGCTCTCATCTGGGACTTAATAATTAATTTTTGTAACTTTCGATTTACCGACAAAAAAAAATATGTTATTAAATGTCTTTTGTTAAGGTACTATAAAATTTTATGCGTACCTGTTTTATTGGTTGTACAGTTATATTCATAAAAAAGGCGTACAAGAATTAAAGCGAGAGCCATCTTCGTCATATTTGCGTATAACCGGCTGATGTCAACGTTTCTCTATTTGAGGTTATTAGATGATGAAGGTTATGGAAAATGTCATCCGTTGGTGTGACATCAATAAAATAAAGAAAACAAAATTATATAAACGATGTACAGTTGTATTCATAAAAAAAAGCGTACACGAAACAATTTTATAAAAATTACAATAGAAACAAAAAACGATTAACAAGAACAAATAAAATCTAATATTTGGTAATATATCCCTGTTTTTCTATTACTTGAGCCAGTCTATTCAGAATTGACTGAATTATATTTGATACAATATTTGGATCAAGCTCTTCCAGGCACGCATGCATTATTTCCCATAAATTTTGTGGCCTAAAATTTCGATTATATATTTTTTTTACGATTATACCCCAAATATTTTTGATTGGATTGATATCGGGACTATAAGCGACCCAAGGCAGCACTTCCACATTATGGGTTTGATACCAGTGGGTTCCAGCATTGGCCGTATGTGTTTCACCTTGATCATTTTCAGATTACTATTTTTTTTAAAACCAAGTATATATAACCAAAAAATGTAATTTTGCTTAATAATAAAATACATTATTATTTTATGGTACAACTTTACGGAAAGCGTAGACGTTTTATATATTATGATGTGTACGAAAGGAGCGACATCACGCTAATAAAATTTATATTAGTTTTGAAAAACGCTAAGGAAAACCGTGTGCAATATACCAACAGCAATATACATAACATTTTCATGACCTTTAGGTTATTAATTGTACAGGGTGCCTTAATATAAATGGCATAAATTAGAAAGTAATAGTCTTATACCTTTGGGAAGAATTACCCATTGAAAGTGATTTAAAACGTTTCTTTTTTCATTGAAAATAGATCTGATGTGTTTACTGCATACATGGTTAAGTTATATGAGCATTTTTTTTATTTAATTATATTTTAACGTATGGTGAAGAAAAGGAATCTATATATATATAATTTGCTAATATGGATATATTTATATGTAGGTAGGTATATATATTTATTTGTCTGCCCAAGTGATTCTGAAGTTATGGCTTGAGCTAAAATCATGAAATTTGGCACAGTGGTAGTCTTTAGCACTGGCTAGAACCTAACAAAGCCCGTTTTTTGAATTTCGCCCCCGGGACAAAAATAGGTGCAAAAAAGTGGTTTTTTTTACCGTTAGCCGTACGGAACTTAATATTGTCTCTCGCCTGGCGGAGACAGACAAATTTAAAATAATATTTAGTAATCTTTCTGGATCGCTTTTACAATAAGCCATATTTTTACGAAGCACTTTTGCCAGATACACACACTGAGAAAATCCTCAGAAAAATACTGCGTAGGCTGGACCAGCGGCCTAAACAGTCGGAGCACAAAGGCGTCCTCAGACACACATGCTCCGGAAATCCTTAAGGGCAGAACTGTGCAGCTTTTCCCTTAAGGATTTCTTTAAGATATGTGCCTGGCATCGAACTATAACATTCTCTAAGTTTGTATAAAGCCCCGTAAAAACCTGAATACAGACGGTGGAAACATTGTCGGCCGACTGTATTTTTCTTGTGTCTCTTGAGTCGGCCGATTTTGCGGAGACTCCCTAACAACAACGGGCGGCATTTTATTAAAGGAATCGCCGAGTTGCTTGTTTACCCTTTTAAATGGAAAACATCGACAGGTTTGTACGTGTTTAGAGTCAAGATACATTGTTTTCTGTTAATCGGAATACTTAATTCAAATTTTTTAGGTTAGTTTTTACTTTAAGTAGGTAGTGTCTACTTTAAATTAACAAAAAGTATAGTAACATGTGGACAACTGAAAAGACGACCCCTTTGTGGAATGTCTCGTGTAGAGTACCGAGACAGGAATAAGAAAATGAACGAAACTACACGTTTAGCAGAAGAATTTTTTACAACTCCAGAAGAAATAAAAAAATAAATCCCTAAAAACACAATTTTGCAAAGAGGTATTTATATATATATATATATATATATATATATATATATATATATATATATATATATATTTATATATATATATATATATATATATATATATATATATATATATATATATATATATATATATATATATATATATATATATATATATATATATATATATATATATATATATATATATATATATATATATATATATATATATATATATATATATATATATATATATATATATATATATATTGTTGCTTTGATACTTTAAATAAATACATCAAACTGCAATAGGAATTCCCGTGGCAAGAAATCGTAATGTTATGGCTAATCTTATTGATGGCTGAATAGCAGCACGAAATTTTGTATTAGTTTTTGATATTTTAGGACCAACCATACACAATAGATTTTCAAAATCTGCGCTTGACATCCTCATAAAATTTCGGAAACCACTTTCATCATTCAATTTTAGGTCATTTATTAAACCGTTCCCATAGTTCACTCCATCTCGTAAAAGGCCTTTTTGCTATCAACGTATTTTTTTTTTTTGTATTTTTCATAATTATTAAATGTGTCGTACAAACACCCGCTGCTATTAAAACATCATTTGATGCTATTTTTTCAACAACAAAATTGCAACTAGATGTGGACAAGACACATTTGTGTTTATTAAATCGGCCGACGTAATCGGCCGACTTTAAGGAAAAAAGATACAGTCGGCCGCTTTATACAAACTTAGAGAAAGTTATAGTTCGATGCCAGGCACATATCTTAAAGAAATCCTCAAAGGAAAAGCTGCACAGTTCTGGCCTTAAGGATTTCCGGAGCATGTGTGTCTGAGGACTCCTTCGTGCTCCGGACTGTTTAGGCCGCTGGTCCAGCCTACGCAGTTTTTTTCTGAGGATTTTCTCAGTGTGTGTGTCTGGCAAAAGTGCTTCTTAAAAATATGGCTTATGGTAAAAGCGATCCAGAAAGATAACTAAATATTATTTTAAATTTAAATGTTGTAGCACTTTCTTAAGGTCTAGTTTCATACACCGTCGGATCAAAGATATATAATGGTGTGGTTGCTAGTGTATTTATGGCAAGGCTATAAGCAACTTACAGTTTACCATAGGGCAAGCAAGCTATAGTATAATAAGCGAAAATCTATGTTATTCAAGCATATCTTCCAAAAACTGTAAACAGGAGATATCACAACCAAAACATATGCATTCTCTTAAACGGTTGGGCCACCATAAAAGCCTTGCACTTTCCTCATTTTACATCCAATATCACGATGGCGTGTCTGTACAACCTAAAGAAACTTGCTGCTAGGAACTACAGGCTAGAACTTCTCCAGGTTCCTGGACACTCGGAAATAAAAGGCAATGAAAAAACAGATAAAGTAGCAAAAGCAGATTTTATTAAAACAGTCGTCAAAAACAAAAATAAATAAAGTGTCCTGAAAACAACATCCAGATCATTAGCATGCCTCATCTGGTGAAAAACATGCAATGGCAATGCTGGGCGCCATTCTAAGAGACTAATAGCTTAGATATTTCTTCTGGGGCGCACTCAGATAAGACAAGTTGGTCACCTTCTCCCACAGCCAATAGGCTGGGGTGTAAATAGGGGTACGCGACGAACCCCACTTAAACCAAGTAACCAACCAAAGGTGTGTCTTAATGACTAAAATACATGGTGATAAGATAGAGAGGGCAAATATGTTTTTAAATAAATGCCTTTATCTTAAAACTGATCTGCGAAAATTATACAAAGTTAGGGGGCATAAATCAGAGTTATAAGAGCTTTGGAAAAATTCATTCTAGTAAAAGCGATTCATGAAGATCGCTGATTATTATTTCTAAGTTTAAATAAAAATGGTGTTTTCACTTATAAGTGCGTAGTTTAGTTATATTCGCAAACTGTTTTCTGGAATTCTTCTGAGACAACTTTGCACATATTTAATATAATGACTTTTTGTCCTATATATTCAAATATATAATAAAGAGAGAGGTTAATTTGTTATTCAAAGAAATGCTTTTATCCTGAAAAAATTATACAATTTTGGGTAACATAGATCAGAAAGTTATAGTCAAAGAGCTTTGAGAAAACGTTCCTTTAGTAAAAGCGATTTAAAAAGATGGCTTTATAATACATTTAATTATTTACTATTATCTATTTAAATGTATCGTAAAAAAGAAAACAATTAATTTTTGAATACCTATAGCTTGCGACTAGTCATGAAGAATTATACAAACTTGGGTGGCATCAACCAGATTAAAAAAAATCGCTTATTACTATTTTTAAATTAAAATGAAATAGTGTAATTTTAAGAGAATTTTACACACCTCTAAGTTATTACCTTTTATATTATCTATTTAAATGCATGGTAAACGAAAGATAATATGGTTTTGAGAAATGCCTATATCTCACGACTGACCAGGACGAATTATGCGAACTAAAGCTAATTAAAAAGATAATTTATTGCTATATTTAATGCTTGCTGGGCTTATGCTACTTTAGTTTCGGAAACAGTTCATGGAGGACGCTATTTTAAAGACCAATATATGTCTTACTATTTCTTAAAAATTTAAAGACTTATTAGCATTAAAGTTGGAAATTTTATTATAAATTAATAATATACTAAATTTAAAACGAAAAACAGTTAATAATGCGGTTTGATATCTTTATCTGTTTAAAAGTTATGGTTGTAAAATAATTACCAAGACATTCACACAAGATACAATTGATTTTAAAGTTCCGCGGTCAAGTATACCAAGACAAGTCAAAAAAGTATATACATTTTTATTTGTGTGACTATTTTTAAAATATAATAATTAATACGGGTGTTTAAAATTCAATGTTTATTAGCATATTTTAAATACTTCAAACCGTACTTTAGGTACTGAGTAACAAAGTAATGTCCATTTCTATTTTAACTGTCTTGCTTACTTTATAGAAGGAAAACAGTGTGCCGTAAAATTGCAAATTTTTTGCATTCATGCACCAATTGTTTAAAAAACTAAATATAAAATACACATTACATGTAATTAAAAACAAAGTGCTTCAATTATATAAAAATAAACAAACACTGTGTAATTAAACCAAGAACATAGAATTGTATTTGAGTTTTGTTATGGAGGTGTATTTTATTAACAAAGTATGTAATTAAAAACAAATATTAAGTAAATAACGTATATAAAAATAAACCATAGTACAAAAAAAATAAAAATAAAAAAATTAATTAGTATTTTTAATTTATTTTAAACAATATTGGTAAATAATTGAAATTATTATTTTTATTATTTTAAAATACCAGAACTTTAGTAACACATTTTAAATAAATAGGATTAATCCCATTTATGCCATCTGAAGTAGTTTTTTAAAATCCTTTTAAAATGTGCGTTATATATGATTTAACCTTACACAAGTTATCAGGACACCCCGATAATTTTTTATACAAAGTATAGGTTATTTTGTTGTCTTGTGGTTTTTTAAAATTTGGTAACTTGTGCTACGTCAGCCTTCACATTTTCTTGTTACCAAAATTTTAATTAGTAACTTTGCCATGTACCTCATTGGTGTATATTTTATTGTTTTAAAAACTCTGTGAATACAAATATACAGGGTGTCTGAAAATATAGAAAACATCCTGGATATGAAAGAAAAACACGTAAAAATAATACACCAAGTTTACATAAACTTTTTTTGTAAGAACTGTGCGTAACGGTTTTTTTAAAAACCATTAGCTATTGACTAAAAATTAATTTCTCCTGATTTACGCCGCTAATCCTAAACGCTTTTAAAAAAACGACACTTTATTAACCCTAGAACCACAACATAAGTCAACTGAAACATAAACCACAACGTGGGGTCGCAGGTCACCCACTTCAGTAATCGCTTTATACAAAATGTAAAAATAAATAACAAAACGAAAGTATAAAAAAATAAACTATGATATAAAAATCAAACTGGTTTTATCTTTAACATATTTTTATTTACACATGAAAATAAAAACAACTTATGAATAAAAATTAAAAGATAAAGTGGGATTAAATTTTACATTCTTCACAAATGCTAACTTGGTGCTCTGCGCACATATTTTTTCCGCAATGAAAGCATAGATGACGCCCTTTGCGATTCCTGGTCCTTGGACAAAAATCACATCGACGTAATCGATTTTGGGGTATCTGAGGCGGCATTTCTTCTGGATATCCAAGGTAATCACGAATAGATTGTCTTAATTTTCTCGGCAATCCTTTATTTTCGGCTCTTTGTTTCATATGACCTTCGACCAACGCATCAGCCACCATTATTTCTAAAATACCTAATTTAATTGGAGCTCTTTGGGAGCCAATATTTTCAAAAAAGAAGCCTCTACGAAAAAAGTTTATATGAACTTGTGCTATTCCTTTTACGAATTTTTCTCATATCCAGGAGATATCCTACAATTTTCCGGACACACTGTATAAGTGTAATTTTATAATAACTTTAGTAATAAAAACCAAACAACGACAGCAAAGATCTTCCAAGCATTATGACAGATGTGGAGTCAATTTTTTTAAGTTTTCTTAAGCTTTGTGACTCAACAAAATAAACGTGAGTGAGCACAGGAAATTTTACTTAAAGAAATAGCACTCACTTAGCATAGTACCTAGTATGTACAAGCATTTATAAGCTATTCTAAATTCCACAAAAATATATATTTTTTTGGCACGAAAAAAAAAGTATTTACTAGCGCTTTTTTGTTACGAATTTTTTTTAACTTTACAATTCGTAAAATTATATCACAAACATTGTATAGTCTGTCTCAAAGTATATCGTTATGGCTTTTGATGGACCATACCCCAATAAACCTTTAACGATTTTATTACCTATTGTTATTGGGTAAACCCATTTGTTCATAAGGGCAGGGGTGGGCCAGGTTTTTCTTGAGTATTAACCCATATAAATATTTTGGGTAATATTTTAGTGGCACTGTTAAATAACCGTTTTTACTGTGCGTTTCGAAAAAGTTGTTTTACGAGAATATAACTATGTCGCGTCGAAATCATTTGTCTTTAGAAGCAAAACAGGTTGTGAAAAATGTGTATGAAACTAGAATCAGTAGAGTCTAATTAAACAAGAAGCTTTAAAAGAAACCTGTTTACTTAAAAAAACTCCAATATCATCGATAAGGGATATTATTATTAGTAAAGAATTGAACAAAAAAAAAAGTAGTAATTTTCAATTTCACCGTATAAACAATAGTGATCAGGACCTAATAAGAAGGAAAAATATATTGTCTTTATAAAAGCGGAGTTATTCCTACCTTGGATAAACTAAAAAAGAAGCTAGCTGAAGACGAAACCAATATAAATATTAGCCGTGCCACCCTCCATAGAGTTGTTTCTAAAATGGGATTTAAATACCGCAAAATAGACAAAAGACAAGTAGTAATGGAATCGCACAGATTACGCACCTAGAGATTTAATTACTTTTAAGAAATGAAAAGATATAGGTTAAAAAACAGATCCATAATTTACCTTGATAAAACATGGTTCGATACACACGACACAGTATCCAAAGGATGGGTTGATTCCAGTCAAAACTGTCAGACAAAAGCATCTTCAAATAAAGGAAAACGCATTACCATAATACACGCTGGTTCAGAAGACGAATTTGTCCCAAACTGCTTGCTGTTGTCTGCAAAGAATATTAAGGATTCTAGCTTGGATTATTATGAGGATACAAGTGCAGACGTTTTTGAAAACTGGTTTCAAAATTATCTTTTAAAAAATATTCCAAACAACAGTGTTATTGTCATGGATAACGCAAGCTACTACAGCCGTCTGCTACACAAAGCACCAGCTTCATTAAGTTCAAAAACTGAAATCCAGAAATATTTGTTAGAAAATCATGTTTATTTTGAATTTAGTTACAAAAAAAAAACGCAACTTTAGGAAGTCCTAAATTCATATGCAATTAAAAAACAATATGTATGTGATAATTTGGCTGATCAGGCTGTGCATACTGCCTTACGGCTTCCTCCGTATCACTGTATGTTTAACCCCATAAAGCATTTGTGGAACCAAGTAAAATCAAAGATCAGAGCAGAAAATGTTACACCTACTTTAAGTCCCAGTGTTATAAATTTGATAAAAAATGTAATTACTAACATACCAGTTGAGAACTGGAAAAATTTACTACAGCACATTATAAAAATTGAGGACTCTTACATTTCTATCCAAAACAACATAAATCCTATTTATAAAACCTAGATAAAAAATGTAATTATGTATAGATAATGCAGTTATAAATTTATTTAAACTTTGCATATATTTAATTTCCTAATGTAATTTTAAGATTGTATTTACCTAAATAAACAATAAATTATAAATCTTTATATTATTAAAGTCCGTCTCTAATGTTCTGTCCTTTAATACCTACCGATCCGCAGTTTTATTGCTGCCGTAAGGTATAATCCATAAATGAAGGCAAGAGCTAACACGGTATACTTTGAGACAGACTATACCTAATAAATTTGTCGAATACAGCTTATAAAAAATTAAGCATTAAATTCATATAATAATAATACCAACGTTAAGGCCTATTTGTAATCCTATTATTTTTTATAAGTTTATATTATAAGGTTAAAATAATTACTCGTTTTTGTGTGTTTGTGTTTAAAGTACAGGGTGTCCTATTTTCGTGTGTTTTACGGGGTTTCTCGCTTATGAGTGTAGTTACAAAGATGCGGTTTTCGCGACATCCTGCTACTTTTTTGTCAAACGAAAGATGCCGCAAACAGATTTGTCCTAGCCCCCTTAGTTTCTTCGCTACAGGGTGATTTTCAAAAAGTTGTATTTTCGGTTACCTCTCGTATCTCAGGTATCTGATAACTTATTGAAAAGATAAAAACGGGCCCTTATAGAACTTTTTACGCAGAATACAGTGGCGTACTTGTTGTAAATTTTTCTCGGATTTACTTTCTTTGAGATATTAGCCAAAGTTGCACTTTTTTAAATGGAACACCCCGTATATTTTTTCGTCATAATATTTGCCACACTGAGAGCTTTCTAAAAATATAATATAGTCGAAACTTATTTTTATAAACAGCATGAAAACATGCAATTATTTACTTTTTAACATAGGCGGCTTTGGTTTAAATTAATGACAGTCAAATTAATCAACGTCAAATGCCTTCTCGCACCAAAAAATAATCTAGTAATATAAACATTTATTAAGAAGACAATCTAATGGATAAAAATAACAATTTTACGCTAGAATTGTTCTTAGCCTTAAAAGACAAACTTAACTACTAATTTTATAAATACTGTTCAATTTGGTGATCATGATGTCTTATGCATTGTTGGCATAGCGTCTGTAGTCTTCTTAAAGCATTTTCAAATATGAAAGAGCGGACTCGCAACTCTCTAAAGGCATTTTCCGTGGCCTGTCTTAGTTCCTCAATTGTTTCATATCTCCTCGAGTATATTTTACCTTCTAAATATCCCCACAAAAAATAATCTAAAACTGAGAGGTCCGGAGTCCGTGGTGGCCATCGAATAGGTCCGTGCGTGGCTATAAATCGATTAGGAAAGTGCTGTTCCAAC
Organism: Listronotus oregonensis; assembly: GCA_019359885.1. Lineage (NCBI taxonomy): Eukaryota > Metazoa > Arthropoda > Insecta > Coleoptera > Curculionidae > Listronotus > Listronotus oregonensis. Next base: position 12,167 of record JAHBCN010011052.1, on the reverse strand, counting down.
CAGTGTTGTATCACGTGAGAGTTGTGAGCCGGAGCTCCATCTTGTTGGAAATAGATGTCATTTACTTAAACCAAGGGAATATCTTCCATAATAGTCATTGCTTTTTCTTGAAGGATTTGTATGTATCTATCAGAATTCAAATTTCCTTGGTAAATACAATATTCGATTCTTCTTCCCAAAATGAAACAAGAAACATTGAATCCAAACCTTCCCTGGCGTTTCCTGGAAAAAAATAAGGTGTTCATTTTCCTGGCTCCAAAACCTTGAGTTATTCCTATTGAGGATACCCGCACTGGTAAAATGAGCTTCGTCCGACCAAATGATCTTCCTTTCAAAATTATTCTGCCTTTCACACATATTGAGAAACCAGTTACAAAACTCCACTCTCCGCTCAGGATCGCCAGGATGAAGACTGTGCACAAGTTTATACTTGTAAGGTTTGAATTTATGTCGTTTCAATATTTTTTCGACTTTTGTTTTGGATACTCCGATATTTTCTTCTATTTGCCTGCAAGATGTCCCTGGGGTATTTTCAACTGGTGCCAAAACATTTATTTTAGCTACTTTATTATCTTTACTATAATTTTTCGGCCTAGGTTTATTAAATGACCCATATTGAATTGGATTGTTTTGTATTTTACGAAATATGCGCCTATCAGGCTGTCCTCTTTCAGGATATCTATATAGAAATGGAGAAAAAAGTCAAATTTGAAAAAAATATTATTCGTTCTTCTAAGTACCTATTTAAAGCTCCGCCGCCTCATCGACGTCTTCGTTGGATAATATAAAACAACTATTCATATCATACTTTGCAAAATGTTCAAAATTTTGGTTTTGTGCCATATTTTTTAGATATATGATAGGAACTAGCATTAAAAAATTCAATAGCAATAATTTGATGTTGATTAATTTGACTGTCATTAATTTAAACCAAAGCCGCCTATGTTAAAAAGTAAATAATTGCATGTTTTAATGCTGTTTATAAAAATAAGTTTCGACTATATTAAATTTTTAGAAAACTCGCAGTGTGGCAAATAGTATGACGAAAAAATATACGGGGTGTTTCATTTAAAAAGGTGCAACTTTGGCTAATATCTCAAAGAAAGTAAATCCGAGAAAAATTTACCGCCACTGTATTCTGCGTAAAAAGTTCTATAAGGGTCCGTTTTTATCTTTTCGATAAGTTATCAGATACCTGAGATACGAGGGGTAACCGAAAATACAATTTTTTTAAAATCACCCTGTAGCGAAGAAACTAAGGGCTAGGACAAATCTGTTTGCGACATCTTTCGTTTGACAAAAAAGTAGCACGGTGTCGCGAAAACCGCATCTTTTTAACTTCACTCATAAGCGAGAAACCCCGTAAAACCCACGAAAATAGGACACCCTGTACATACTAATATAAATCTGATCATGCCATAACAGCATTAATCCAGTACAATTTAAGGTAGCATAACCACAAAAAAATCCTAAATTTATTACATATTTTATTTTTTAAATGTTTTATATGCGTTTCCATGTTATTTTAATTTGTCGTCCAACAAAATCTGATATGTCATATTTAAATAAGAACCAAACATGGTATTAAAAATATTTAGTATCAGAGAATTATAAATATTAAACTTACATATTATTTGTTAATTTTATTATTCATAAAATACATTTACAAAGTTAGGGCCGTAAAAAATAATTCATCACATTTAACTGGCATGGTTTATTTTATTGAATCTAATGCATTTTTATTTACGTAGGCTCAGTTAACTCAAAATTGAACATTTTTAAATAAAAGTTCAATTAAATTATTTTGTACTATAATGTTTCCATAATGGACGTATATACAATTACAACTGCTTTTGGCGGTGAAAACAAAAAACTTTATTTTTCTTCGCTGTTCAGTTAAATATTGTGTAAAATGGTAATAAATTATTTAGAGAGAAGTTAATTAAAATTAGATAAATTATTATTAATTTTATATTAGTTTTCTATAGTACAGGAAATGAGGCATTTTGGGTGGATTTTTTTGTCCTGCATGGATTTACCTGAAATTTTCACAGAAGGTATGGAATAGCCCAAGGATCAAAGTTTATATCATGCCGAGGTGTGCTTTTATCCTGAGGGTGGTTGCCATCCCATTTTGGGGGTGGAAATATTTTATTACATTTTAACTACAGAAATCTATAAAGAAAGTAATTTTAGGTAAAAAATGTTTTATAATTTTTTTTTCGTAAAACTAATATTTTTCGAGTTATTCGCGATTGAAAGTAAACGTTTTTCGACGAGAAAATCGACGTTTTTAATGGGTTTTTTACGAATAACTCTAAAAATATGCATTTTATCAAAAAAACTATAAAAAGCAAAATTGTAGCTTATAAAAAAAAATAGACAAAAATGGTTCTTTATAATTTCTCTACAACCAATACAGACCGGGCTACGGCTTATTAATTGTTAGCTCTTGTTCGTCAAATGCTAAATTTAAAAGATTTAAAGTCAAATAGCGGGTCTAAGGTCTTTTTGAAAGTATATAATAAGACCCAATAAAACAAAAAAAAAAGAGTTTCAAGCATGAAAATTAAGCGAGTTATGATAAAAATAAGGTCGGTCCCTACTTTTTTCTGCAACAAGATCATTAAAAACAACCCCCTAATTCCCCTCTTAATTAAAATAGATCTGTACCCTTCTGCGATTTTTTTATATATGTATGATTAATACATCCTAGAGGTTTAACCAAATTAAATTGCTTAATTTTAGAAAAATTGGAGCTCTAAGTGAAAAACGATTTTCCGCAATTTCGTAAAAATAGCCATTTTATTTAAAATAACTCCAACAATACTGGAGAAAAAATGCCAGAGTACTGAATTATAGTTTATTTAATGGCAAAGACTTTTCATTTTATAGATTTTTCTGTACAATAAAAATTTGGCCAGATATGGCCGTTTAAAGCCTCTATTTACGAGCGAGCACCACCTTATTCTAGCCCTTTAAACTCTTCCCATTTTAAAACTAAGGGATTAAAAAAGAATTATTAAAAATAGCCTTGTAGCTCTTAGAAAACCCTACAAAATTGTTTTTGAAAAAACTTTCTATCATTAAAACTAAAGGATCTATGTTTCAAAAACCAATCAACTTTTCTTTCGAAAAATTCGAATAGTTCACTTCGAAGCATAATATTCTATAAAACCGGTATACTTTATACTTTTACCTATTTATATCTTTTATATTGGCTTATAAGAATTGCAATGTTGTAAGGGGTGTCTTTTAAGGATTGAAAATTTGCAAAAGAATGAAATTGATAATACTTCAGGCAGTAATATTTTTAATTATTAAATCTTTCAAGCTATTAATTTTTAAGGGGTTATTTTTTTTAAGCTATAATAAGGGTCGATTAATAAGGGTAGAAAAGTTGCGAAATGAAATTAGTACATATTTTAGGCAACACCATTCTAAAATTAAATTAGTATGATAAATTAATCATTTTTTTAGGGTAAATATTTTTTTGTTACATAAAGCTCTAGCAAGGGTTGATTTTTGAGGGTTAAAATATTTTAAAATTGTATTTTAAAGCATAAAACAATCATTAATTAACTAATCCAAACCAACTTTTACCCATCTTAAGGTTTAAAATGTTATTCTATAAGTTTTGACAATTAGGGGTAGTTTTCACCCTTAAAAAGCAAATAGAATGAAATAGAATAGGGTTAGAAGTGGCTAAAAATATGCGGTTTTTTCGGTCACTCTTTGGTTATGATCGCTTAAAAATAAAACATCCCATCTAGTACAGTGGATGGGGAGAAAAAAGGTATTTGACCTCCAGTATTTTTTATGAAAATTTGGATTTAAGTTAAGTTTACCCTCTAGAGCAAAGTTTATATATGCTTAGGGTGTGCTTTTGATTTAAAGGGGGTAAAAACCACCCCTTATGCTAAAAAATTAAAAAAGCATAGAAATAGACCTTATGTAAATTAAAATCATAGCTAAATATCTAGAATTAATCTATTTTTATGTTGTGAGTTATATCTAACATTATATTTGTAACGTTTGAACCCTTAAAAATCACCTTTAATGACGAAATTCCAAAAAAAAATGTTTTTTCATTTTAAAATTATTTAATAACGCTTTCATTGTAGAAAAAAAATATGTAACAGTTTACGGTAAAATAAATATTAAACTACAATAACTTAACCTTTAAATAACCACCCCTTATGAGATTTACAAAAAAAAATGGACAAATTAAAACGATTTGATGATACATAATTATATTTGGAATTTTTATGCAAATCGATGCAGGACAAAAAAATTTCGAGGTTTTGCCATTTTTGGCTTCATTTTCGGGACTATAATTATGTATCATCAAATCGTTTTAATTTGTCATTTTTTTTGTAAATCTCAAAAGGGGTGGTTATTTAAAGGTCGAGTTATTGTAGTTAAATATTTATTTTACCGTAAACTGATAAAAAAATTTCAAAAAAGCGTTATTAAATAAATTTTATGACATTTTTTTGTCATTAGAGGTGATTTTTAAGGTTAAATGTTACAAATATAATGTTATATAACTCACAACAAAAAATAGATTAATTTATATTTACTATAAATTTTTATCTATTTCTCTTTATTTTTAGCATAAGGGATGTTTTACCCTCTTAAAATAAAAGCACACCTAACATATATAAATTTAATCTTAAGGGTAAAAGCAACTTAATTCCAAATTTTCATAAAAATTGAAACTGTACAAAAAAATCCGGAGGTCAAATACCTTTTTTCTCCCCATCCACTGTACTATTAAAGCAATTTTAAAATGCCCATAAATATTTATATTTCATTTTTTTTTTTTTTAAATTAAAAAATATTTTAAAGAAATTATTTGTATGTCTCCTTAGAAATGCAAAAATTTATTTTAATTATTAAGAAATAAGTCATAATAGTCTTTTGATTCAAACGTTATTTTAAGGTTTTTTATTAAGATTGGTGGAAAGCTTATTTTTTAATAAAAAACCACAATCGAAACTACAGGTTTAAATGAGTTTTATTAAGCTATTCTTTGATTAAAATACCAGAATTGGATGAAAATGTAAACATTTTTTTTAATGTTAATCTCTGGCAAAGAGTTGGCTTTAAGTAGAGAATTAGTGTTATCAAAAAGACAACAGTAGAAATTTATCGAAGTTTTTTGTATCACTATAAAACTGTTTGATTGGTTGAATGGGTACAATTAAATTGTCTAAAACAGCGAGTTTGACAGGTGAGGAAAATAATCATTTTTACTAATTTACAGCAGAAAAAAGAAATTCGATTTTGTATTTACTTAAGGCTAAGTTTTGCACAAAATTTCAAATATAACCCCATTTGAGCTTTTGAAAAAAAAAGGCTTAAAGTAAACTTGACTCTCACCCTTCTTATAGCAATAAAATAACATAATAAAAACAATAAGATTATTTTCCTTTGGTGCAAAGTAAAACTTTGAAAATCTAACTACTTAAATATTAAAAAGCATACCTAATAAAATTGGAATCTTATAAGACGCTTACTTGTTTATGTTTTTTTAAAATATTCCTTAAAAATAAAAAAAATAGCAAAATAAAGTTTCGTGATTTTTAACATAAGTTAGCTTTTAAAATAAATCTGTCAAATAATAGTTTTAAATTTCTGATAGAAATATTACATTTTCTAAAAATTTTGCATGCATTTAGTAAAATACTTACACACAAGTTCATTATGTGTGGACGAATAAACTTATATGGACGCTTATTTAAAAATATTATTCGTCCTCTTGTGTGGGTTATGGGCAAATACATAGTTTATCTATTATAAAAATAAAATAAAATATTTTATTTACAACCGTGCGTAAATTATGTTTTTACAGACCCATATTAGTGCTGTAACTATTACTTTTACGCACAAGTGCGGTAAAAATCATTTTAACGCACTAGTGTGGTAAAAAATTAATAAACAATTTTTTCTTGAATTTTTATTTTTAATTTTTGGTTTTTTAAAATTTCCAAAAACTAATTTAAAAGAAACCTTTTCAAAAAAAAAAATTAATTTGTTCATTAAATTTCCAAAATTAAATTAAAACAAATTTTTCGTTATGCGGGAATTTTAAATTTTTTGGAACAATTCTTATTAAAAACCTTTTTTTTTGATTTTCCGGGTAGATTTCGGAAAAACTTTTTTTCCTGTTTATTGGGCCTTTGGGGTTTTTTTTTAAAATAAGTTTTTTTTAATTTTTTAGAAGGTCCCCCCTAATTTGAATGTTTTCTTTTTTAATATGAGAAGGTGGACTTCAGCATTGAATAATTGCAATAATTTCTGTGGCAGCCAGTTCGCCGTAGCAGCTTCAACTAGCCGTGAAATCTCCATATTTTCGACTGACTTTTTGACTGACAACTTCAAAGTGGCGTTGTTTTTTATTTGTCGCTATGACATCCCAATTTTTATAACAATAAAAAAAGTTAAAACATTGCTGGTAATGATGTTGGGCAATTTTAGGATATAATTAATTTGTATTTAATTAAAATCAACGGTTGTAGATAAAATAGTATTCATAACTCGCGTGGTAAAGGTTTTTAGCACACTTAAGTGAATGAAAAGACTCGCCTGCGGCTTGTTTTTCAAACTTCACTTAGCGTGTGCTAAAAACCTAGTTACCACACTTATTATGTAATATACTATTGTGGTGCTCTACTTAACTGGTATCCTAAAGTACTTAAATTTGTAGAACGCATATATTTGACCAATTGGTAAATTTGTTTTTTTTTATTGGTTTAAACTTGTAATTGTTTAAGTTTTTATAACTTCTTTTTAACTTAAAATATGTATGTGAGTATTGTTAGTTGTCAAAAATTATTTTTGTTAATTTTAAGCGTTAAACATGTTTTTGTTTTACCCTCATATTTAGTTTTATTTAGGCAATGTAGGCCCAATTCAATAAATAATATGCCTATAAATATAATTTGTTTTTTTCGATAATTTAAAAATTTAAAAGAATACAGAATATACAGTTAAAAGTAATTTTTAAAGAAACTTTTACAAATTTAAGTTTGGTTAATAATAATTATTTTTAATTATGCCTTGATTAACGTTAGAACAAAAATACTTATATGCAATACATTTGGTACCAAGTTTGATTTACCAATGAGTGATAAAATTTTTGTTGTTTACTCACACATTTTTAACTGACTTTATGAAATAAGGTTATAGATGCATGTACGTATGTAAGTATTGGAAAGATTTGATAGGCAGCTAATTTATTAGTTTACGCGCCAAGTTCTTCCAGAACGCACTTCAAATTTTCTAATTTAAAACGCTACCAACTTTCGAAAAGACTCGGCCAAATAGGGTGATTGTTTTTATGAACGCTCACTTAACTGTCAATACTCAACTTGGTTTGTTGAAAAAAAAACACAGGTGTTAAGGTTACAATTTTTTTTTTTTTGGTTAATTTAGAGCAGGGGTCTCCAAACTAAGGCCCGAGGGCCACATCCGGCCCGCGGACAGATTTTGTCCGGCCCGCGGAGAGCTAGCATACTTGAAAACTCCTTTTAGAGAACAAATAATTTTTATAGCAAATTAAATTTAGTTTACTGAAGTATTCTAATTTTATGTTGAATAATTATTACATCTATGACATCTACATTGATATTGTCATGCGCTAACTCCGCTAACTCATAACATTCTTGTAGGCTTATTGTTATTGTTTTTGCGATAAGTTGGATAAAGAAACACAGAATTGTAATGAGTAAAGACATGTATAATATGCAGAAAATTTAACTTCAGTATATAATAACTAACAAATTATTGAAATGAATCCAACTAACATTTTATACAATTTAAATAATCACATAACTTATAACAAACATAATCACATATGAAATACTAATGAGATTTATGTAATTGAGATTTTCCACTGACAATAGTTTGTAGTTTTGGATTAATTTTACTTGTACCAATTATTAAAAGAGATTTAAGATGCTCATCAGTTAATTTCGATCTGTAAACATTTTTTGTGTACTTCATTTTGGAGAAGGTTTTCTCACACAAATAAGTAGTACCAAAAACAGAAAACAGACCGAGAGCAAATTTTTGCAAATTATCAAATTGTGTCAGTGAAAGACTCTTATAAAATTCCAACAAAGATGAGTTTTGATATTTGTTCTTAATTATATCATGCATTGTAGATCAATCATTTCCATTTGAAGTTCCGGGGCTAGGGTTTCAATGTCAGTATCAAAAGGATTCTGAAAAATCTTAATTTGATTCGCAATGGCATCATAGTCCGAAAACAAGTATCAAAATTTATCTTCAAAGCACTCAAAGTTTCGATTGCAAAATCGATAGGAAACTCAGGCTCAGTAGTGTGGCTGAATATTTCACATGTTTTAAAATGTGAAAAACATTTACTTCGTAGTTGTGATTGAAACAGTCTTAATTTCTTCCGGAATGATTTGATATTAGTGTATAAATCAGGAAGATGCTGGTTTTCTCCTTGCAATCCCAAATTCAGTTCGTTCACATGTTTTGTCAAATCAATATAGAATGCTAACTTCCACAACAACCGTCATTTTCTACCGCCTTTGACACAAGAGCGACCACTCCTTTATCTTTCCCACTCATGTTTTTGCCTCCATCAGTTGTAATACATTTCAAGTTTTTCCATCGAAGGTTCTTTTGATTAATGGCCATTTCAACTCCTTTAAAAATATCTGTACCACTCTCTTCAACTCCTTTAAAAATATCTGAATACTATACATATCAAGAAGTTCTTCGTGCACTTCATAGCTTTTATCTACTCCTCGAATATAAATTAACACCTGAGCAGTATCTGACACATCCGTTGACTCATCCAAGGCCAAAGAAAACCACTCAAAATGTCCATTTTTGTCGAACAGTTGAGAGGATATATTTTCAGTGTTTGCTGACATACTGACAGTTTTGAATAAATTTACCTTTTCAGGGCACATTGATCATTTCTCCATCGGTGAATGGTTTTCCACGTTTTGCAATTTCAAGAGCCACATGAAAGCTGGTACGAGTTGCAGCCTCTGGTTCAGTTTTGAGTTTTGTAAATGAAGATTGCTGCAATTTCAATCGCGCTGCATAGCTTCGAATTTTTCTGTCCGCAAACTTCCTGTATATTTTGAGTAATTTTGAAAATGTTTTGTTTCATAATGACGTTTAATGTTATATTCTTTGAGAATGGCTATGCTTTCATTGCAAATCAAACATAGCGCCTTGTTACTGGACTCAATTACGAAATACTAAATGTTCCACTGATCTTTGAATTTTCTGCATTCACTATCAATTTTTCGCTTCTTTTCCATACTACTAATTCACACACAAAAGCAACAATTCAAATCAAAATACTGTTATAAAGATGTCTTAAACTTAAACACGCACAAACACGTTTTAAGGAGGTATGCAATATTTTATTTAACAACAGTGTCATAGGAACTGACTTTGGTTGCCACCAGCCTTCTTATATATTCCAATTACTGTCATCTGGAAGTGAGTGGAAGACACCAGAACTTTCTCGAACCAACGAGATTATTCTGTACGTGCTATTAGCGCCATCTGTTAGCGATAGAAGGTACTACCTATTTCCGCTTGTGTCCACCAGATGTCGTGTCACGTTACTCCTCATGGCTCGTACTCTACGACTAATCTAGAAATTATAGATAATGACAGGAAAATTAATAATATGCAGTGTTGCCGTTTTGCGGACTTTAGTCCGATTTGCAGCCTTTTTTAAACGTTGTGTACTTTTTCGGACTTTTTTTTCATCAGTGGACTATTTCACTTCTTACCACCGGCAACAATGATAATATGGTTTTGGCCCTCGGAACTTACTGGAGTAATCAGTATGGCCCTAAGGCTGGAAAGTTTGGAGACCCCTGATTTAGAGTGTTCCATAAAAACTATTATTTCATAATTTTAAGTTATTTTTTTTAAGATCGGTCCAATTTTTTTACAATTTTATTTACTTGTTACAAATTACCATTGGGTACATAACGCATTGTATGAGTTATTACTTTTTTTAGTAAAGTAATTACAAAGTTTTGATATTTCAAATACTTCGTTTTAATTTTAATTTAACTACTTATTTATGTTTAAAACAAATTTATGCAAACTTTTAATGACTTTCTTGAAGTGAAATGACATTTTTTTCTGGTAAAAACTTATGTGGAATTTTTAAAGTTATATTAATTTAAGTTTGCCAATAAAAGTTTTTAAAAAATTGGATACGTTATTTGGTTTGGCCAAACTAATAAAAATGCAAATCAAAAATATAAATATACGAAAACTAATTTATTTGAAAAATGTTTAATAAAAAATATTTTAATTATATTTTGAAGATAAAGATAATGATGACCTTTTTTAACAAAACTGTATAGCCAGTCTAATTTTTTTCTATAAAGGTTAAATCTTAGATACCGCACATACGAAAAATATAAAATTCAGGTCCAGACTTTAAAAGATTTCAGATTTTAATCCTTAAAACTATTTTTTTTTTACTTTTTTTATTTAAATAGAGCAATAAGATCTGATGACTAAGTTACCACGGGAACTTAAAAATTCTTTTGCATTTTGGGCAAATAGCCAAAATGTTCTCTTAAGTATTTGATAGAAAAATAGTAGTGTTTTTTAAAGTAATATAAATATTATTTTTTTTGTGTTTTAGACCAAGTAATTTGACCAGCACATCTCTGTCTTTGAACGTTTCATATCATAAGATTTTGTACAAAGGTGTACATTTTTCTCAGCTAGTAAAGCTATTCTAAAAATTTCTCTGTGTCAATTATAACGTGACATATTCTACGTAAGTTTGAAAGGTAACAATAGTAAAGTGTGATAAAAGTGAGTTGAAAAACTATAGTGGTGATTACAAAAGTGACTGGTGAATGGTATATTAGGAAACATCTAAACTTTTTGATAATATAATCTGTCAATAGATTTTACCGAGTGTCACAGGAGTGACAAGTGATACGGGGTGTGCTGTAAAGACATCGTATTTTTACGCTTAAATGGACTTCGCAGTCGGAAAGGCGATTTGGGTTTTAAGTGAAACAAATATATATTTTTTGGCTTATAATAATGTAAATGTAAGCCCTATTAATAAGAATGTAAACATCTTGTATTATCAGTAAATAGTTAGTTTATGTTTCAGATTTCTAAGACTTTGACAAATTGATTTTAAGGCCTGTTTAAAAGGTAATTTCATTTTTTACCTTTCTTTCGATTTTATTTAAGTAAACTTGAGTTGGACTTACAAAACGTAAATGGTTTAGAACCATCAAGGTTCTTTGCTCTTCTTTAATGGCCCTACAAACTGATGCTATCTCCTTGCTGCATATGTACATTTAGATCCGGGTTGCCCTGTATTTACCTAATTTGGTATTAAAATATTGTTTTTGCATCAATAGTTCTTGTTACGTCTTGTCACGGGAAATATATCATGTGGTTAAAACCATTGCTAATGGGTGCCTTTGGCAATCTGGTATTATTATTATTTTGCCAATTAAATTAATAGTTACGAATTTCTAATTTATTAAACAGACATATTTAAATTAACACTAATTATTTTGCAATCTAATAACAACGTTAATTTTGTTTACATATGCTGCAAAATTGGTAAATAGAGGATGCACCATTATTAGTAGAAAGGGGAAAACACGTTAATATATGCATTTTCAAGTTTTCAAATTTGCTAAACAAGGGAATAGAATTTTAATTGTATGGATGCAGAATATGCCATTATGATTAAAATTTATTGAGGATTAGTTAGTTTTATTTAAAATAATAAGAGTTATTGATACATTTTTGCTACTTAGAATAAGCTTTAAAAAAGTAAGCAAAACTTAAATAATTTAAACAAATATCAATATTCTTAATCTGTGTTATATTTTAAAAATTATTTTACACTGATCGTAAAACACTTAAATTTAAAATTAAAGTTAAAATTTTAATTGGGCTATTTCGTTATGCTATGCATTTTATAATTATCCCATTTATTATCTTTTAAATTGTCTCTTAGTTGAAACTTTTATATTTTCATTTATTAATTTTACCTCACTAAAAAAAACAATGGGCCCCTTGGCGAATCACAGATCGTTGATAGTGAGTTATCTGGAGTTTTTAGCTTGATCATGCATAATGCTTTCCTTAACAAACCTCCT
>JAHBCN010011051.1:0-30027 GCA_019359885.1 Listronotus oregonensis | reverse complement strand
AAAATTAATTTAAAAATTAATAAGAATAAATTTTGGAATTTTGGTAAATATTTAAAAAATAACAAACCGAATACATTATATATTATTTATTATAAAATTATTCTTTTTTCATAAGGTACAATTTTTTTAAATTCGTTTATACAGTATTATATCAATTTTTTGGGAATTTGTTCCACAAATGGAACCGAGATTTTCAAACGTTCTTGGGTAGTGGATCTTAATTTTGATTTTACCATACTCATTTTCAAAAAGGTTCTGCGTTACTTTTTAAATGAACCTTATCAAAAAATAATTTTCATATTTTAAATACAGTAATCTTTTTCAGACTAGTGGGGGTGCCACGGCACCCACGGCACCCACTGTGCGCACGCCTATGTCTACTCTACACCTAAAAACAGGACACGAAATTTTAAAATATTATAAATTTATTATGGGATTTCGAAAACATTAGCTTCTGTATTTAATTTTATGTACAAACGCCAAAGTCTGACGTATAGTCCTACTTTTCGTTCCACGAAAATTAGTTTTTTTTTTAAGCTTAAATAAAAGGCTACGATATAATGCACGAATAATAAACTGTTCATGTAACAGCCCCGTGCATTTTTTTACATCTACACGTTATTTGTTCCACACGAAAACACAATTTTTAATAGAGAGTGTACGAAAATGTTTTACGGTTTACAATATCCGAAAGGTTAAGTTCATTTTTACCCCGCTTTTATTAGCTTGTATGTATGTATTTATGTATGTATGTATGTAACGGATTCTTTTAACGTAATTTTTGCCTATTTTAAGAGGTCTGATTAACTTGATTTTGTACAAGGGTCAAGAGCCGATGACAATACAATTATTTCAAAACTTCGTTAGTTTGCAGGTTAAGTGTATGTCATCCACAGAACGACGGTAAATGTCATTCTTCTTTATCGATATAATTCTTTAAAAAATCTTACCACTAAAATATATGTAAAGCAAATAAATTTTACAATTAGGATACCATAGATTTTTCTACATGCATTTAAAAAAAAATTGTTTGAATTACACTAGAGTCCCGCTAATCCAAACCCCGCCAATCCGAATATCCGCCTAATCCGAACAGGGTCAGGACAATATTTTTTTAATAAAATTTAAGAACTGGGAAAAGTAAAGAAAACAAGTTTTTTCAAGTAACGTTGTACGTTTATTAACATTATTTATTTATGTATAAGATAAATAATAAAGTAATGGAAGTTGAAATGAGTAGCCAAGTACAACATCTATTGCCCTAATCCGAATTTTCGCTAATCCGGTACAGTGTTCGGTCCCAATTAGTTCACAATGGACTGCTTCTAAGTTTTATGTGAAATAATATTAGGAGTATTGAAAAAAATATATTCAAAACCAATTTTTAGTAAAAAACCTTTGAAAAAATTGTACAAAAATTTCATTGGGAACCCTAAAATTAAAACATAACCTAATTTAAGAAAAAATTTTTTTTATTTTTTTTTTTTTTTGGGACAGTCCACGAAGGCTGATGCCCCGGCCAACGTACCGTGGGTGTCTTCAAGTGGTGAGAGCGAGTTTGTTCACACGGGACTTAAATTTTTGGAGATTGGGAGGAGAAGGAAAAACTTCGGGGGAGCAGGTTCCAAACGCACTCTAGGACTAAAGGAACAAGGGGAAGTTCGGGGCCTCTCTAACTGAACGTAAAAGGATGCATAAAAGTTGACGTGTTGCTCTGTTGGGAGCTGCCAGAGAAGGAATAATACTGGCCAATTCCCTGAGCAGAAGGGAAAAATACCTATAGAAGAGCGACAGATCCTCTACATGACGATGGCAAGAAGAGGAAGCCTTTCTTAGGGGATCATTAAAAGACAAACAGCTCTTTTTTAAATGGAGTCCAGAAGGCTATGTTGTAGGGGCGCCATTCCCAGAGATGAGAACAATATTCCAAAGAGGGTCTGATTTGGGATACATACAGAGTGTAAAGATTGGAAGAAGAAAAATTTTTCTGGCTCGAAAAGAATTCAACCTTTTTGAAGCTGCCGAAGCTATGGGAAATTTTTTGCCAAATTAAGGTTATTCAAAAAAGTAACGCCGACTAGATTAAACGACTCTTTGTTCTGCAGAACTTGGCCGCTCATATAAAAGGGATGAGCATTCGCAGATTTTTTGACCAAAACATGAGGTTTTTGAGGCTTTAAAAAACACGGGTTTTTGGCCCCCCCAACCAAGATAAGTTTGAGGTCTTTTAAAGAGATATCTGCATTGACCGCCTTTTTTTTAAAAAACAGAATTACATTTGGTTAAGAAAGTGAATACTAGAGTGGGGGTACTATCGTCAAAAAAATATGAATGGGATTGATTGTGGAAGAGAGAAGATCTTAACCCCACTAACGATATACGCGATTAGAAAGGAAACGGGGAAACCAAGAGCAAAGCTTAGGTGGAAGACCGTAAGAAGGAAGTTTGTTAAAAAAGCCCATCATGCCAGACCTGATAAAACTTTGGATATGTCAAAAGCAACGACCTGGGTTTAAAAAAACCGGGGACTTGTTCCAGTTGGGGGAGAAAAAGGGGGAAAATCCCCGGGTCTACTGTGATGGAATCCATATTTATTTTCATGTAAGATCTTATTTTTTTTCCGATATTTTGGGTTTGGGTTTTAAAAATTTTTTCCCAAACCCCAAAAAAGGGAAAAAAAGGGAATATAGGTCTATAGTTAAAAGGGGGCTTTTGGACCCTTTTGGGGACAGGTTGCACACGTGCAGTTTTTTCCAATTCCGGGAAAATGCCCGTGTCGTAAGAGTTTCCCCAAAGAGGCGGGTTAAGATGGGTGCGTTTGGCCCCTTTTTAAAACGATTGCTGGTATGCCCCCCCCGGCCCGACGTTTTTTTTGTATTAAGAGAAGAAAGAATACGCTTGATCTGTTTGACTTTAAAAATTATATCGGACATTTTATGAGAAACGGGGGCCAATGTTGGAAGGGGAAAAATTTTTAAAAGGGGGGATCAAGCGTAAAATTTGGGGAGCAAATTGTTTGGCAAATAGTTCGGCTTTTCCGGGGTAGAGACAATTCCATTTTTGAGATTAGGGGTGGAAAAAAATTTGTGCAAAAGTTCTTTTTTAAATTTTTTTGCAAAGGACCAAAAAGCTTTACTGCCATTTTAGCAAAAAGAGAACTTTATCTTTTATTCGATTGTTAAAACGGTCTTTTGCATCTGAGATGGTCTGATTATACTGATTTCTTGTTCGATGCCAGCCTGTCGATTTTCGGGGGGGGTTTTGAAGAAACTTTTTGGGAAAGTTTTAAAAAAGTGGGGTTTCCCCGGATTTAAAAAACCACGGTTTGTGATTTAATTTTGGGGTTTTTTTTAGTGTGGGGTTTGGTCTAATGCCTAGTTGAATTGTTTCGGTAATTTGTTTTTTTCTGAAGGATCGTGAGTAGAAAAGCAGGGGGGAATTTAAAAGGGACTGGAAAAGAAATCTTTGACCATCCCAGTCGGCCGAATTGAGTCCAGTGGTTCGTGGCGGCATGCTTTCGTTGCCTCAAAATGAGTGGAGTATGATACGGTGACCAAACCATGGTCAGAGCGACCAAGGGGAGCAGTTACTGATTAAATTTAAACATATATTAAAAATCGAGGCTCATGATTCAGATTACTTTTGATCTTGTTTTGAGAGTAAAAAGTAAGAAAATAAATTATAGTTAAAAAAACTAAAAAATACGCATTTATGGCAAATGGAACTAAAGAGTAGAAAATAATTTTTAAGTATAAAGAGTTGTTTTAAGTTAGTTTGATAAAAAGTCCAAATAATCAATTAGGACTAATTAATTGGGAATAAAGTAAAAATAAAAATTAGGTTATTAACAAAATTATTCAATTTAGTAATAAATCATGGGGTGCAATGTACTATATTTTTATAATAACTCTAATTTTGTAAATAGCTACCAATAAAATAATAGTAACATTTATCATCCCCCCCGTTTTTTTCCTTTTGTTATTTCTTAAAAAAAATTTTTCATGGGAAATATACTTAAGGATTTGTATTATAGTAACTTAAATATTTTGGTCCAGTTTTTTTTATTTTAAAATCGTGCGTAAAGTAAGAGGATTTACTAACCAAAACCGGGGAAATTTAAGGAATCAAAATTCTAGTAATAAGGAAAAAATACATGTATGTGGCGCTAAATGTTGGTCTGTTGTAAGATGGAGGAAAAAAATTTTAAAATTTAAATTTCCCCGAAGCGGAAGCCTAAAAAATCTATAAAAAACAAGTTAAACAAAACTCAACAATTTCATTAAAAGAAAAAGTGAATTAACCATCTTGTGTATTTTTGAATCTAAATATATACCATTTTGAATGTATATTATTTAACAACCTAATCATTTAATTAAATGTTTCATTTTTGCCAATGTTTATTAAAAGTAGTAATGAACCCTAGAATTTGACTTACTGTATTTGTTAATTATTACCTTTTTTTTTATAAAATTAATCCCTCTTTTTAAAAAAAAATTTAAACCCATGTTATTGAAACTTAACAAAAAAGCAAGGTTTAATAAAAAAAATAAATAAGTTCTGTAAAGAAAATTTTAATTTTGTGTCGTATTTCTTTGGTTAAAATTTACATTTAGGATGAGAAAACAAGCCAAGACCAAGAGGGGTGTCTTGGTCTTGGTCTTCAAGCTGGGTTTGGGGTTTGGGGTTTTTCAACCAAGAAGGTCTTGGTCCGGGGCTTGGTCTTGCTGAAAGCTTGCTGGTTTGGTTTTTTTTTGGGAAATAATTTAAACTAAGCAATCTTGAATAAAATATATTTTTTTAATACTTAAATATAAATCAAGATGGGGATATTTTTTTTTGTTTAAAATTTTAAAAAAATACCAGTTTTAATCCTAAACGTACATTTAAATTATTTGTTAAAAAGCATATTTTTAATAAGGCTTTTTTTTTTTATAGCGCCAGGGCCGGATTTTTTTTTTTTCCGCCCATAGGCTTCATTTTTGCCCCCTAATATACTACATATAATTTTATAAAAAATATTAAACAAATTTAAAAAAAAAATAAAACATACAGAAAATTAATTAACAATTATTTAAAACAAACAAATTTGAGGATTTTTTTATTTTTCGCTGTTATAAAAAAATATTTAATTTACCATTACATTTTTAAAAAAATTTTAAACGTAAATTTGCCGCCCATTTTTTGCCGCCCTGTTTTAGCCTCCCCCAAAACTCAACTACACAACCTTTTTTTATACATTTGGTATATAGAAAATTTTAGGGAAAAATTAAAATTTTTTTTTTAAGAAGCAGATAAAATTAAAGCAAATACAAAATGTTTACTGTGTGAGCAAAAAAAAAGATTTTTTTTTAAAAAGATGTGAAAATTTGAAAATTATTCTGATATGTAATCATTGGTTTCTGAAAAAAAAAAAAAAGTTTTTAAAAAACTTTTCAGTTAATATGAATTTTTACCTTTAAATTTTAAGAATTTGTCATACAAAGTTTGTAGAAATCAACAATCTGCAGATAAAGGGGGGGGCCCAATAGTGTGACAAAGCTCGATACCCCCTAAATCGTCCATTATAGTGAAGAACTAAACATACAAAAATTATAGACAAAAAGGACATAAAATGAAAATTATTTTCTATTCCAGAATTTTTCGATTAACCCTGCCACTCAAAAATTCCCCTATTTTATTTTTTTCCGCTAAAATAAAATATTTTTGGGAAAAATCTATTTAGAAAAAATCGCCATCCGTATATATTCTTGTTGTTATATGGAACAATTCGACGTAGATGGTTTTCAAAATTATTTTCGGTTTTGACTTTTCCGTCTAAACCGAAAGTATTTTAAATCCATTTATATAAAAATATTCCTTTATCACATGGCAAATATATTTTTTATTAATCCATTACTTTCACATTATCTTAATTTTAAAAACAATCTAATGGTGCTACCTCTTACAGGGGAAACAAAAAAATGTGTTTCTGGATTTTGGAGATTTTTAATCCCCCCCGAAAAGTTGCATCACTTGTAGCTAATTAAAAAAAAAATTAAATTATGAAAGTAATATTCAGCCCCCCTAACTTTGTACTAGTTTTTTCTTGTAAACGTTTTTTAAGATGTCAAGCTTTGTCGGACCATTGATTCACCATCTCATTATTTTTAAACATGTTATTAAATTTTTTCGTATCGTTGTAAAAGAACTATAGAATTAAAAAAAAAAAAAGTGATCGATTTAATTATTATTTTATTTGAAAAACTTTTTTATTAAATAATCGCCTCTTTTTTCAGTTTTAACAGTTTTTGTCATTTGTATGAAATGCCTCTGTATAAAAAATAACAATAAAATATTACAATATCAAAAAAGTTGCAGAAGTCAAGTGTCTTGCAGGTCGGTCTTGGTCTTGCGTAGTCTTTTACCTGGTCTTGGTCTTGGTCTTGGTCTTGCATACCCCGGTCTTTTGGCTTGGTCTTGCAAGCGAAAAAGGAGTCTTGGTCTTTTTCTGGTCTTTCAAGACCAAACCAAGAAAGAAAGACCGGTCTCCTCTCCATTTAATTTTTTTAAAGTCTTCTTTACATGAAAAAATAGACAAGATGGCTATATCACCGTTTTTTAAATAGGAGGAAAGCCATAAATATAAACTTTTTAGTCCTCATTAGATGTCCCATTGCATTTTTATTAGGTGTGTTTGTTTTAGGGGGGGAATGGTGTTTTCTTGTTTCATACACTCCCTTTGTATTAAAATTATTAATTTTGTTAATAACCTTTACGTAGGGATAATTGAGACAAAATTTAAAACCCCCCGTTCTGGGGTCATGGTTAGTTTTTGGGTTGTCAAACAGCTTTTAATTTTCCCCAATTATTTCAGATGTGATAAATCACTAAAATAGGGGAAAGTAAACTTTTCCGTTTAGGTAGAAGTAAAACATTTTACTATATTTTATGAACCATCAGAAACAGGAACCTAAATCATTTTTTGGTGTACAAAACGAAATGTCGAAAACTGAATAATTAATTTTGTGAAAAAAATAAGAATATTTGGGAAAAATTGGTGGAGGTGTATGAACCGCGAGTTTACGAAACAAGAATAAATCGCTATTTAATGTACATTATTTTACCCTTTTTTTACGTAAGCGTTCTTATGTAAGTTGTATTTTAGGACTAGGTCAGTACAAAAGGTGTAAAATAGTATAAAATCTTTTTGACTAATAAACAGGCCTATTATATTCGGCTTTAAGTTCTTAAATAAATCTATTGAAGGCAATAAAATCTAGGTTATTATAATTTTATTACAGTAGGTATACAAATCATACGGATTTCCCTATAACTGGGTTCGCACTTAGGGCCCTTAGGAACTTTGCTGTATCAAGCATCTTTAGTTCTACCTAACCATGTGATGAAGGTATTGCAAATGAGACAAGGAACTTTTAGTGAAAATCAAGACAATATCTGTGTTTTTGCAACAAGAGTTATCGATATGGATTTCCATCACCTAAGGGTTAAGTCAATAATAAATTAATTATTTTATTGATAGGTAACAGATCAATATTATAGTAGTTTTGGAATTAAGAATAAGTAGGTAGAATTTGAAGTAATTTTATTTTATTTTTTTTTTAAATATAAAAATTTGTTTATGAATGACAAAATAACTAATTCTTATCGTAAAGAATTTTTGTATTTACTTGAATTTTTATTTATCAAAATTGTATTTAATGTTATTTATTTTTCAAAAGTTTTACATAATCCTATATATACCGCTCAATAAATTTTCAGATTAGACATTAAGAAACATTTTTCCACTTTAATCTGCATTTTGGAAAAGTATAGCTTAATGTAGGTAAAAATTAAATCCACTTTTCTTATTAGGGGATACTGGAGTAATAGGAACTTGGGGTAATAAGAACCTCCCTCTATATCTGGTGTTTGAATAGTTTTATTTACCCAAGACAAAATGTGTGTGTAAGGCTATTCTAGGTGTTACCAGAATAATTCATAGTATGATATTAAAGCAATGTTTTTAAAAGACCCAAGAAACATAATACGGTCATAAAGCTACAAGATTTTAGATGCATAATGTAAATTTTGTTTTTTACTGTAAATCACAATTAATATGTGTTGCTTATTTTTTCCTCCTACTTAAAAATGTACAGAAACTATTATGTCTATTTTTTTTCATAAATGATAGTCATATTAAAATTTTTGTTTCCCTAATTCACCTAATTCTTTGACTTATAATTCATGAAAAAACCAAAATTGTTTAAAGACTTTGATAATAAAATAGGAAATTTTAAACTTCTCTAACTTTTTTGTAATGATTTTTTAAAAAAAGAATTGTATATTTGTAAATGACAATGGTAGCAGTTCTGGATTCTTAATTTTTGCTTAACAAATTGTTAAATATAATCCATTGAAATACCGGAACAACTAACAATTAAGTGACCCATCTCCTAACCGGTTGTCCGATTACACTTTTTTTTCTCAGGGTACTAGAAACATTTGAAAAAAAGTTCTTATCATGCCAGGACTGCATAAATACGTTATATACAGCTTAACACAGGCAAGTTTTTATTACCCCAGTAGGGATAATAAGAACATTTATATGTGGTAATAAGAACTTGCGTTTTTTTCTTTAAATTAAAGTGATGTATTCATATATGTCCTTCCTTCCTATAAAGAAAGGATTCAGCATATAGCTTCTGCAACAAAAAACCGTGTATCACATATATTTTTTAAATAATATTTTACCAAAATCAATTTCTATCTTGTGATTTTTTTTTCAGAAGAATCTCAAGGAAATATTTGAATTAAAACAAAAAAAGTACTTTATAAACTTAACATTTTTTTTAATGGGACATCTTATTTATTGCTGCTTTTTTAAAAGCGTTTCATTTTTTTTTTGATTTCTTGTGGGCATCCATTAATTACGTGACCCTAAAATGGGGGGAAGGGGCAAAATCTTATCAAATCTCATCTAAAGGCAGCGGGGGTCACTGAAAATCTCACGTTAACTTTTTATTACAAAAAATATACATTAAGACCATAAAAAAATCATTTATTTTTTTAAATTTTGTATTGTTCTATTTTGTGTGCAAAACAATGTTCATGGCTACAGATTGTTTTTTTTATTTCGAGGAAAAATAAAAAATAAAGTTCAGAGTTTTTAAAAGACAAAAAATTAAAAGTCTGAGTTCTTGAGAATATTAAAACAAATCGTTTTCTATTAACCCCTATCTATCTTCTCTGATAGTCAAGCGGCCATAAAAGCTTTGGCATCCCAACAAGTCAACTGAAGGTTGGTTTGGAACTGTCTGCAATGCCTCCTAAACTTGGCTAACCACAACAAAGTTACACTTTCCTGGGTGCCAGGACACAGGGGAATACAGGGCAATGAAAATGCAGACTCCCTGGCCAGGCGAGGCTCCGCAGCAATGTTTGTGGGTCCTGAACCTGTTTTTGGAATACCAAAAGCCTCGGTTCGTGGCTACATGACTCGGTGGATTCAAACACAACATCAGTCATACTGGAACCACATTCCAAGGCAAAATCACAGTAAATCAATGCTGGATCACCATCGAAAGCATTGACAAGTGAACTACTAAAACTAAATAGGAATCAGATTAGGATAGTGACAGGATTAATAACCGGACACTGCACCCTAAGAAAACATATGCACACTATGAGCATCTATAGAGAAGAACCCATTTGCAGACTATGTGACGAAGAGGAAGAGACAGCCTCTCACATCATATATGAGTGCCCTGCACTTACATACTGGAGAACAAATCAAAACCTCATGGTGGACACTAACCACCAGGAGGCTGGAGACCAGAAAAGAACAGTAAAGGGCTACTACACCTGTCTAGGGTGTCAAACCTTTTAACTGAAAAAAATACACAAGAGATACAACAAGCCCTGTAGGCTGCAGTGTCGAGGCGGACAAAACCTCAACTTGTGTATTTACTTTATCAATCAATCAATCAATCAACCCCCCGCTTTTTAAGCTTTTAAAACATTCTTATAAAATGTAAAAATAAAATCACAATCTTACCACTAATCACCAAAGCTCAGAAAAATATTACTAATCTAACGATTTTAGGAAGACTTTTCAAAAAATTAATTAAATTGATAAATTAAGCACTCTTAAAAGTGTTTTCCTTTAAATTTTAATAAAATTTTACGCTACACCATACACATATATATTAGCGTTACTTTATTAGAGCAATACTCTCACACCATCTCCCTAACATTACCCCGATATTAAACCAAACTACTCTTATAATGATTTTCTTTCGTGACACAAATTGGCCACAGAAAAATGACTTTGGGCTTTTCTTACTCTTTGTGATTTCCCGGAAAATACAGAAATATCGGCTTCGGGTACGATATTTCACAAAAGAGGTCGAGTTCCAAGCAATCTGTCACTGTCTACCGAGAAACATTAACATTTAAATAAGGTTGAAAATGAGGTGTAATATTTTCTAATGGATCTTATTGCAACATTCGAAAATGTCATGGCGCTAATAGATCAATCAGAACAGTTAAAATGTTTTAATTAATTAAAAAGAAAAACAATGAAGCTAATTAAGGAAGATGTATTTTACTCATACACAGTGGCGGCTCTAGGATTTTCGAAATTTTGTATCTAAAAATTGGCCCCAAGGGGAACACTTTGGTTAAGAAAATTTTCATTTAAAAATTTCCGGAAAAAGTTTATTTGGCTGCCCCTCAGAAAAAAATCGGACAAACGCAAATCTTGTATTTGTAATTTTTTGGTAAATTTCAATAAATTTCATTCGCAAAATCCCAAATTTTGCAAAAATATCTGCATTTCTCTTTAAATTAGAGGCATCTGAAATATTTCCTTAAAAAATCTTGAGTGAAAAAATTTCAACCATTATAATTAGGAAAATCTAGCTAATTTTGCAAAATTTGGGATTTGAAGATAAAATTTAATCAAATTTACGAATAAAAAAATACAAATACAGGATTTGCTTTTAAAAATACGATTTTTCCTTGGGGGCAAATACCAAAATAAAAAATTTCTTCACTAAAGTGTCCCCTTTGAGGCCAATAGGTAGTAGGTAGGTTTAAAGTGAGTGGGTATAACACCCTTCCACCTCGACCGATCGGTCTATTGTTATCTTATAAATCTGATGATCCTGTTGGGAGAGATCTTTCACCTCCCCCGGCAACAAGGTGTCATTGCCGAGGATTGCGAATCTTAGTCGTGCCATTGCTGGGCACGAACACAGTATGTGTTCTGCCGATTCATCCCCCTCCATGCACATGCGGCATTCGGAGTCTTTCGCTAGGCCTATCTTGTGCATGTGGTATTTTAATCTGCAGTGTCCCGTGTACAGACTCACTAGAGTTTTAAGGTGTACCCTTGATTGCTCCAGTAGTTTGACAGTACATTGTTCGGTAGGCTTATGAAGGTCTTCGAGTGTCTGAGACCTGAAAGTTCATGCCAGTACCGAAGATGTTCTCTTTGTGTCCAAGCTGATATGAACTGCTTGGCCGTTCCATAAGATATACCGATGACCGGTTCTGGCCCTGTGAATTTTGTCTCCGCCCCCCTTTTGGCAAGAAGGTCTGCGGATTCATTACCCTCTAGGCCGGTGTGTCCAGGTATCCACAGTAGTGTAACCTTATTGTTTTGACCCAGTTTGGTTAGCGCATCCTTGAATTCCAGACGAATTGCACCGGCTGGATTCAAGAGCCTTAAGAGCTGCTTGACCATCGGAGAATATTTTAATCGTCGGTGATGTGTTTCGGATAGAAATCGTGGACAAAATCTTACTGGGAAAAAGGTGTTTATTTTTTTAAACGTGTGCAGTGCCGATCAACCAGTGATCTAGCACACATCTCAATAGCAAATACCTCCGCTTGAAATATGGTTGCGAGAGTGCCCAGGCTAAAGGAAAACTCTGCCCTCGGCCGCTGTCCATATATTCCAGCTCCAACACCGTCCTTGGTTTTGAAGCCATCGGTAAACCAACAGATGTCAGCCCGGAGCAGGTCGGTCGTTTTTCGACTCCAGTCCTCCCTTTGTGGTTAGACTAGACTGTATTGCCGGTTGTAATTGGTTGCTGTAGGCATTATGTCTGGGCATTCCCAGTCTGTCACAGGTCAGGACATTCCTTAGGAGACTGGTGCTCTTCATATGACACGCCTGCGGTTTGTTACTGACCGGTTGATAGACTCTGTATGTTGCCCACCTTGCCTCTCTCTCCAAGTAGATATGCAGAGGAGGCAGTCCTAGGAGGGCTTCCATGGCCGCCGTTGGTGTCGAGCGCAGCGCGCCCCTGATCAATAGGCAGACCTGTCTCTGTAGGCTAGATAGCTTTGCTTGGGTCAACCGCTGCTGCCCCTTGCGCCACCGTGCCACAGAGCCATACGTGATCATTGGTCTTATGACTGTCACGTATAGCAAGTACATCTGTTTTGGTTGCATGCCCCAGGATTTGCCACAGATCCTCCGGCATGTCCAGAAAGATAGGGTCGCCTTACGGATGACTTTTTCTAGATGCCAATTCCAGCTAAGAGTGGTACCTAGGATCAACCCCAGATATTTAGCTTCTTTCGCAAATGGTATTGTTTCACCTTGCATAGTTGGTGGTCTCAAGTTAACCAGGTTTCTCTTTCGGGAGAAGGGGACAATAACCATTTTTTGAGGGTTTATTGTCATTTTTTCCCTTTGACACCAGCTTTGTGTGGTGTTTAGTACTTCTTAAAGGATGTTCGAAATCATCTCTTCAGAGTTTCCTTTAATTAGGATGACTAGATCATCTGCATAAATATGCCTGCAGATCGATCTCCCAGAGAGAGAGTATGGCCAGCAGGTCATCCACCAGGAGCGACCACAGCATAGCGACACACTGGCAATACATTTGGTGTGGGTCCCGCGTCTCACTTTTTAGATAAAATTTTTTGAAAATTCCAGAGCCGCTACTGCTCATACAGGGTGTTTCCGAAAGCATTAATCCGACCACAGAATAAAATATATCCTAAAATTATTTTTAAAGACATTGGCATCGTCTAAACCTGAAAAAAGCTCTTTTCTAAATACAAATTATTAAAATTTACTATTTCTCCTTAATATTTAGAATTTAATAATTTATGATTTTGTCCATATGTCATACTCTAAAACTTCTACAATTTGTCCACTAAATAGAATCAAATTTTATGCAGATGTTTTTGTCATAAGTTTAAAAACGGTTTTTTTTTCTAATACACAAAGCCTTATCTATGTTTTATTAGATGTACGGTGTGGCAGGCAAGTTTTTCCCGAAAATCCTTTAGAATAATTTATGTGTTACAGGGAATATCAGATTTCGGGTCATTCTAGTTTCGCCCAGGCTATATTCGAATTAAGGGTTTTATTTAACAATAAATGTGTGTTAATAATAAATATAAAACCTAACCAAAACTAACCATAACTACAGTTATTATAAAACATTTTTTGTAAAATAAAATCTTTAATTCGGTTATAGCTGGGCCAAACTAGAATGGCCTAAAATCAGATATTTCCTGAACAAATATGGCTAAACACCCGAAAACCCCCCCCCTTCGATTTGTCTTAATTTTGTACAGAACTTTCTTACAGCATAATAATCAATGTTCAGGGGTTTTTTTTGGCGGCAATGGTGAAAATCAGGGAAAAAATTAATTTTTTTCCATTTTTTCTAAATTTCTTTTTAGATTAGAAAATGAGTGCAAAAAGGAAAAAAAAATATTTTAATTGAATTAAATTTAAATCAATACGATTAAAAATGCAATATTGCCAGATGTTTTCTAATAATTTGTTATTATTGAAGGTTGTTTTTTCTGTTTAACAGAATTGAAGTATTTTTTTTTATAGAAAAAGCTAACCAGAACTAACAAACAACAAATTCTAAACTATTACTTAGTTCTGGTTAGTTCTGGTTAGGTTATCCTCGTTAAATTATAAATATTCTACGAAATGAAAAAAAAGTCTGATATCTTAATTTTTCGATTTTTATAGCCAAAAATGGGGTGAGAAGCCCACTTTGAGATAATTATCCTATTTAAGAATTTATTTTTTTTTGTGACCTGTGTATTATTATTTAATTCATGATGCTTTAAAGCTAAATTTAACCCTTTTTTTGATCCGATAACGTTGCAAAATCTGGCCTTTTACTTAACTCAAAAACATAGTATTTTTCGAATTTTAATTTCCTTTTTCTTTGCAAAATTGCATTTTTGGGGATTTTTACTTTTTGAAATCTATTAAACAAAATGTGCTCTTTCTATATGTAATTTTTTTTTAATCGGTGGACGCTAAACGACAACAGAACCTTCCGACAATTTTAAAACCCCACAATTTCCTAATATTAGGACACTCTAAAACGTCTTTCCTTTACAATTTTTCTAAATCTCACTATTTCCTGATAAAAAGGCGCCGTCCTTACATCTTGTTTGGAGATTATGAATTTTTTTTTGGAAGAAAAAAAAAAAAATTAAAAAAAAAAAAATATTTTTTTAAATTTTCCCTATTGACGCCAAAAAAAACCTCTAAACAAATTATGCTATAAACAAGTTCTATGCAAAGTTACAAAAAATCGGAGAGAGGGCGTTTTCGGAAGAATAGCCCATAATATAACAAGAATCGAAATCTGCTTTCTCTCTCTCTCCCTTAGAAAGGTCCGAAACACTTGTTAAATATATAAAATGTAAAAACTTTTAAAAGACAAAAGTTTTAAAATTACATTTTCTACAAGATGAAATGGGTTAAAAACCACAACATCCTTGTCGTAGAATATTAATAAACAAAAAAAGGTAAAAAAGCGTAGTTTTTTGCGTAATTTTTCTGGACCCTTTTCTTAGAACCTCTATATTTGGCTAAAAAACATCATACTGTAATGAAACATCACACCAAATTTTGTTAAATTCGGTTTGATAGTGTTTTTAAAATAATTTTGAAGCCAATTACATTTGACAATTTGGAAGTTGGCTAGGATCTAGGTACTTTGACATTTGATTTTTTTTCACATATAATAGAGATCTTAGATTTTTTAACCTTTTTTTTTTATTAAAAAAATTGGGGTCATTAAGGCGTTCCCAGCAATTGTAAAATTGTAAATAATACTGAAACAAGTAACAATAGAACAAACATTTCGCTTCATGATGATACCTTTATAAATATTTATTTTTTTTTTAATTTTCAAAAACCAAGAAACTAAAAATGAAAACGCGCAAAATTTCCGCAATTTATTCGTTTTAATCTCAGTAGTATGCTTGAAATTTATTTACACTCTAAACAGCAGCATAAACTGGATATATTTTAATTAACTTTCCAGACATTAATGGTATAATTTAACTTATATACCATTAAATATGAATTAACCTAAATTTCATTTGAATTGAAGTTTTTTTAAAAAAACAGTATACATTTTTACTTAAAATTTCCCCCCTTTTTTAAATTACCGTAAAAGGGGGGGAAAATTTATTTTGGGGGCTAGTTTGATACCTACTTTGCTAGCGCGCATTATTCCCCCTTTTAACTCCCCCATTTTTTTTAAGCGTGTCCCGGAAAATTCGTTGTACGCAAACAAACCCACGCGAGGTCACGACCGTCATACCTAATATGTTTTAAATATCTTGTGTTTTGGCCATTTTTATTAAAGTCATTTTTTCCCATGTAAAACTGTGTGCTGATAACTTCGACTATTCAAATGTAAGTATTGCAAATGTTTTAAATTTTTTGCTAATTGCATGATAGGTTCATTATTTCTACACGTAAAATCATTGAAATTTCGTTCATAGATTTTAAGGTTTTTTTAAAAACGGCGATACGCGTCGGGGCGGTTTGATCCACCCAGTGGGGCGACTTGATAGGTATCAAACTCCCCCGCTTTTAAAAAAAAATCCATTGCCCCCGGGTAATGATCATTTTTGGTTTTTCAGATGGCCGAAAGTAAAGGGGCCCCGGGCCCCCCAACTATGAAATTATACCAAAGAACAATTAAATGAAGAATTGGAAAAATATGTAAGATGAGCTTTCCAAAAAAAAGGCCTCGACGATATAAAATACCTTTTGGGGCTTTTCAATAGGTATATGGCAAACACAAAAAAGTACTGGGGGCCAACCTTTTTCAAAAGCTTGAAGAAAGAGCTATTTAATTCAGCTCTAAAATGCGCAGATTGGGGTTTCCCGTGATCTCTTAGAGATAAGGATGCTTGAAAAAAAATATCTTGAGGGGAAGGGGGGGAAAAAAAGGGAGACCAATTTTAAAAAAATCTACCTGGAAAAGAATGGGCTGTAAGTTTATAATATAATAAAAAAAAAGCCCGAGCGAAATTTCCCCGAGAAACACTGTCAACTTATTTTGATAATTTGGAAGTAATTTTTAAAAAATGTTCCTCCCAGTAATATATTCAATTTTGATGAAACAAATGTTGGAGACGCCCCGGAAGTAAAACTTGTTTATAGAAAGGAGTTAAATATCCTGAAAATGTCATCAATTATTCAAAAAGCTGCACATCGATAATGATTTGTGGATCTGCTGATGAAACCTTCTTCCACCATACGTTATATAAAAAGCGAACATCTGTATAATACCTGGAAGGAAGGAGGAATAAGCGGATATCCTGCTGCCCCAAAAAGCATGTTGCTCACAAGGCTGTCGGTTTAACAGAACTTCACACGGTTGGATTTATGCTGTAACATTCGAAGATTGGTTTTCCTCGTCATTCCTTCCACATCCCAAAAACGTTTGGAGGGCGGGAAAGTGCTTATTGGCGACAACTTGGCATCCTATTTCAATGATAGTGTTCTAACCCAGTGGAAGAAAACAATATAGCATTCGTCTGCTTAGTACCAAATTCTACGCATATTTGCCAACCACTTGATGTGGCATTTTTAAAAACCATTTAAGGTAGCGTGGCGAAATGTTTTAACAGCCTATAAACTTAAAAATCATAATTTACCGGAATTGCGAAAGAGGTTTTTCCGTCTTTACTAAAATCTGCAATAAAAAATGGACATGGTTAAGACTCAGAGTAAAGACAAACCTGGGGGTCAAGTGAGCTATTGCGAGAAAAAAGGTATGGAACTAATGATAATACGGAAAGGGTTAGACAAAAAAGACAAAGACTCAATGTTATACCGGGAAAAATGTTAGCACGAGAGTCCCGAAGAAACAAGCGACAGTGAAGATGAGGTAGAGCATATTACGGTAGAGACTAAAGAGGGGGAAGAGGTTGTTAATAAAAGTTTAATGAAATAGAGTATAACAACCTGATAAAGAATTTTAAAGCCCGAAACATTCGTTCTTGCCAAGTTTTTTGCGGGGAAAAGAAGTCAACATACTTCAAATATGTTTGCAAGATTTTAACGCAATTTTCAGATACGAAGTCAATGTAGTTGGTTTCAAGTCTATAAACCGGAACGGTCTAAATTTAAGTTGGTGGAAAATGATGTTAGTACAATCTCCGAAGATGATATAATAGCAGTAATACCAGACCCTGTTAGGCTCGATGGCAATGAATATGAATTTTCCGCTACAGTGGATGTTAAAGAACTGTAATTTTTTTTTAAGTTACCTACTAAGTTACTCTTTTGTTTACATGTTTTTTTTTATAAAAATAAGTTACTTACGAACCTACCTATTAAAATATTGTTATTTTCATTTGTTTTTCTATAAGTAGCTAAGTTACCTATTACTAATATTGTTTGGTTTCATGTTTTTAAATAATAATTATAATTTAAATAAAAAAAGGGGTTGGATGCTATCAACTTACCCCATATATCAATCTCGCCCCCTTTGATAAAATCTTTCATACAGAAAAATTTAGTGAGCCAAATCGAAAACGGGGGGGATTGACTTTTTTCCCTTCGAAGACACCTAGTCTAACGCAATTTCAAAGGGGTATCAAAGTCGCCCCATTCCGTGGGTAAGATTGATACGACCTAGTATATATTTTTTTTGTTATCCCTACATATTTTTATGTGTCGGGGTTTCCAAATAACTCCCATCATATAACCACATAATATGGCATTTTTAAAATAATAAAAAAATCAATTGGAAAATTTTTATCCCAAAAAATATTTTTAAAACTATCAATCTCGCCCCGTTTTACGGTACTTACCAATCAATAGTTCGACAATAAAAAAGCAAATTACTATAATTTAGGTTTTTAAGGGATAAGGCACCAAATTACACAATTTAGCCTTAATTTATCCTCTTGTGGTTTCAAAAAAAATGTATGTTTCTATTTATAAAACGCTTCTTATGTTCATGCAAATATTCTTCAACCAAGTTTTTGCTTAACAAATTGTACAAGTTATTTTTTATTTATTTTCTTTGTAAACTAATTAATTTACTTCTTACTATTTATTATTCCTAACTTTTATAAGAAATTTTTATTTTTTGACTTTTTTACTACCTGACCATATTTAATCATAAAAAATAATATTTGGTATCTTTCCTTTTGCTGTTTTATTGTTTTTAATCTTTCCAAAAAAAAAGTTTTAATAGCAAGTGCGGAGTTAATAAATTAGATTTATCTCAATAGACCGACATAACCGAAAGTAATGCGTATCGTTGGGTATGTATTAGACCTTGACCATTTCTTTAAACATTATATGATTAGTGAATGCCCCTAATGCGTTTGGATCACGTGAAAAGACTTTTAATGAATATTTTGGTTTGATTTTAATAAATAATTAAAATTAAATAAAATAAAGGCTTTTAATATTTTACATATAAATTAACAATTAATAATTTTAAAAGTATTAAGTTTTAAGTGACATTTTTCAAATTGATGTTTTGTAACAATAATAAATGGCTTGTCTATTCAAATGGAACGAACCTTCAATTTTATAATAAAATATTAAAGGAAAATATCCAGAAGCACTTATGGAAATATAATTATATATTATGGACAGAATTATTTATAACATTGTAGTGTTAGAGAATTTTTAACAAGGACAAATAATTATTATTTATAAACGTTTGTAACTCTATTAGAAGAGTATTTTTTTAAAAATCACAGGCTTTAATGGTATATTACAGTATAAGTGGATGTAAAACTTTAAAACGCGATTTTTTGATCAGCGGGGCCTACCCAGAGTTCTCGAAATAGAGCAAGTGTTTTAAAGACCAGTTATTCACGAATACTGACGCTATTTTTTATTGCTTTTGAAACATTTGTTCTAGCAATACTTTATTTGACGTTATAAAGTACTTATGTCAGAACAATATATATTTTTTTTTTTTAAAATGCCTTTCATGTGCCAAAATTCGATGTTAAAGGAGGGCGAGGGGCGCCCGCCAAGGGCGAGATGGGCGTCGCCAAGGGCGAAACGCAAAATCGGCCTTGAAATTCTTTTTTCATCGGTTGTCAATACCGCAGTCATATTATTGTTATTTTTTATTGACAAAATTAATCAAATAAATACATTACAACAGAACAATTTTGTAACAAATTTTCAACTTAGTTACTTAATTTAATTCTTTTTAAAATATTACAACTAAAAAATGTATGCATTATTAATAAAATATCAATTTATACAGCGAGAATGTAACTTTTTGTTTTTTTTTTTTTTAATTTAATTTTGGGATAAATTGGTATTTTATAAATTAGGAGCAGACTGGTATCTTGCCGTCTATACAACTTCGGGAACCATATTGACTACAAATTTGTCTGCTTGCCAGAAATATGGTCCGATGTGTTTATTAGCTTGGACCAACGAACAAACACTACAAGGAAAATCGACCACTCTCGAAGCTGCATCAAGTTTGCTTACAGGTTTGGCTAAAAAAGTTGAAGACCTACGTAATAAGGAAATTAAAATTAAGATATACACAGAAAAAGTTAAGGCTACATGTGGTTCCTTGAAAATTATAAGTTGTTTTCCTGTTAAGAGACTGAAAAAAGTCACTGGTGAAATGGCTGGACTTGAAACACATTCGTTGAGTGCTTAAAAATCATTTGAGGGAGAGTGTTCCGTTTTGTTTGATAGGATTAAAAGTGAAATGAACAAGAGTGCAAACATCTACCATTCAGTTTCATGCACAGTATTTTTGTAACTACGATTTTATTGTTGAGAAAAGTTATTCTTAGTTTAATCATCTGCAAATAAGGATGTATAGTTAATTTACATTTCACTTCTTTTAGTCGAATACAAACAGTTTTTTTTTAGGTAAATCATGTCTCTTAATAATAGGCTAATATTTGCAAATAAAAAAAAATATATATAATTTGACACAAATTCCTCCACAAAATTGGTATTTTAAAGAAACTAAATTAGTGATGGGAGACTGGTCTTGGTTTTGGTCTTTCTTGGTCTTGCAGCAAACAAGACCAAGACCAAGACTGCCTTTTCGCTTGCAAGACCAAGACCAAGACCAAGATCGAGGGTAAAAACTACGCAAGACCAAGACCGACCTGCAAGACTCTTGACCTTCTGCAACTTTTTACATAATTTCAAGTTTTTTTTTTAAATTAGCTATCAAGGATGAACTTTAAGGGGGATCAAAAATTCCAAAATCCAGAAATACATTATTTTTTTTTCACACTGTAAGAGGTAGCACCATTAGATTGCTTAAAATTAAGATAATGTGAAAGTAATGGATTAATAAAAAAAATATTTGCCATGTAATAAAGGAATACTTTTTATATAAATGGATTGTAAAAATCACTTCCGGTTTAGACGGAAAAGTCAAACCAAAAAAAAAATATTTAAAAACCATCTACGCGACATTGTTCCACATAACAACAAGAATAATATACAGGGTGGCGATTTTTCTAAATAGATTTTCGCCATAAATTTTTTTTTTAGGGGAAAGCTACAAATAAGGGAGTTTTCTTTGAGTGGCAGTGGATTAATAGAAAAATTCTGGGAAAAGAAAATAATTTTAATTTTATGCCCTTTTTGTTATAATTTTTGTATGTTTAGTTTTTCACTATAATGGACGATTTAGGAGATATCAGCTTTGTCACACTTTGGGTCCCCTTGTATCTGCAGATTGTTTATAAAGTATTTCAAAACTTTGTACGACAAATTCTTAACCAATTTGCAGGTAAAAAGTTCATATTAACTGAAAAGTTTTTTAAATAACTTTTTTTTTTTAATAGAAACCAATGATTACATATCAGAATTATTTTCACATATATTTCACATCTGGTTGAAATTAAAAGTCTTTTTTTTTTTTGCTCACACAGTAAAATTTTGTATTTGCTTTAATTTTACCTGCTTCTTCAAAAAAATTATATAATTCTTATCCCTAAAATGTTTCTATATGCCACCAAATGTATAAAAGAAGGTTTGTCTTAATTTAACCAAAAATAGAGCGGTATAAAGGGGTGGATTTACGCAAAGGCTGAGTAGGCTAAAACCTAGGGCGGCAAAAAATTATGGGCGGCAAATTTACGATTAATATTTTAAAAAAAGTAATGTAAATTAATATATTTTTTTATAATTCAGCAAATAGATAAAAAAATTACAAATTTGTTTGTTTTAAAGAATTGTTAATTAATTTTCTGTATGTTTTACTTTTTTTTAAATTTGTTTAATATTTTTTTTAAGAATTACTAGTGTAGTTTACATTCAAAAATATTGACATATTAGGGGGGGAAAAATTTATTAGCCTATGGGCGGAAAAATTAAACCGGCCTGCGCTATAATAAAAAACTATTTATTAAAAATATGCTTTTTAATCAAATAATTAAATTACGTTTAAGATTAAAACTGATATATTTTAAAATTTTAAAGCAAAAATATAGTCCCATCTTGATTTATATTTAAGTATTAAAAAGATATATTTTATTCAAGATTGCTTAGTTTAAATTATTACTACTAAAAAAGCAAGACCAGCAAGACTCTTGCAGCAAGACCAAGACCAAGACCAAGACTGGTGGTGAAGACCAAGACCAAGACCAGGCTTGCAAGACCAAGACTAGCCCGGTCTTGGTCTTGGTCTTGTTTTCCATCACTAAACGAAATCCTCGAATGAAAAAACTTTAAACCTACAACTTTGCACTAATTTTGTAAAATTTCGGGGAAAAAACTCGCGACTCCCCGTTTTCATTGGGGGGTATTCCATACTCCCCAAAATTACCCGGTGTGTGGGGTGGGGGGGGCGCCAATATAACTTATTTACTTTTGACCCTGTATAAAGTAACTTCATAAAATATTTATTTTTTTAAAAGTAGATTGTGTCTTAGTCATTTATTGGATGGTTAGTTGTGGTTAGTTTTATTGACGACAAACTTGAATGTAACCCATTTTTTATTTTCAAAACAAAAATTAACACTGAATTTTTCAAAATTGAAAAAAAACATGTCAATATCTCTATTTTTCGATTTTTTATGGCCAAAAATAGGTGGAGCCACGATTCTAAACAATTACCAAAAATTCAATAAATTTTTATTAAGAAAATTGCATATGATGTTGGCTTTATTAATTTATTCAAGTTTATTTAAAAATATTAAAAAAATGGTAAATTTTATACCAAAAGTTAGTGTTAGTTGAAAATCGGTTAAATCGATTTTCTCTTTAAAAGGGGGAGTCTGTCGAACCCCCCTGGGTTTTTAAAAATTACTTAAAATAAAACAATTCCTGTCCAAATGCTTAAATTTTACAATATTGCCTAGGAATTTGAATGAGTATTATTTAGAAATTAGGGTTGTGGTATATTTATTTGTGTTTTTAATTGAATTAATTCTAGACTAGTAAATTGACCTAAACTTTTTGACCCCCTCTCCATTTTTTCTGGCGGCGGTCCTGACTGGCACTATCAACTAATTATTATATTCTTATATTTTAGGTAACTGGATTACTTCTAGAGGCTGAACGAAGAAAACTCTCGGTACTCCAAAAAGAATTGCAGGTTGCATTGGAAGAAGGAGGGTCGATTAAGGCAAAGGAGCATCAAAAGCAAAAGTTATTGGTGGCAATAGCGTAAGTTGAAAATTAGTAATTAAAAAGTAAAAACTTTTTAGCAAGCTGATACGAGTATTCTAAGCAAAAAAATGTTATATACATAATTATTAATTAAATCCATTTAGAATAAAATTGCACGCAGGAAAAAATTTACGCAAAAAAACTTCCAAACTGTAAAAATACCCAAGTGTTTTTTTTTAAGTTTGGAAGATATCTTGCGTAAATTTTTTTTTAAATTGTAATTTTTGCTATTTTTCCTGCAGCTGCTAGGTTACATTTGAAGAATATTTTAGTGATTTTTAATGGTACAAACTTTAAAATACTCGAACAGTATACAATAAATCTGTTTTAATTAAAATATACTCATATAAGTAAAAACTAAAAAAATTGTACACTTATACCTAAGTAATTGTAGAAATAATTAAATAAATTGTTAAAAAAATTAATGAGTTGATAAACCCTTTTTTCAAATGAAATGGCACCACCAAATTTTAAACTGTTCAAATTTTTAATAAAAATTTATGCAAGACAAGTTTCAACTAAAAAAAATACCCAAGAAAACTTCCCATCCCATAGGTTTTTTTGGAATTAGTATTTTTTTAATGTAAAATTTTGGTAATTTTTATGCTCAATAAGCTGAAAATTCATTATGGGACAAAAACGGCAAATAGCAAAAATACTGCCCATTTTTTACCGAACATATTCTAAATAATTTTAATACCAATAGCGCCATCTATTAGACAGTAACTGAAACTTTGCTTTTCGTTTTACAGACGTATTCAAGCGCAGCACGATCACTTGGACAAGGAGTACAGAGAACACGCGCTAGGCGCGCTCATTTCCGTCAATTCTCGTGGATCCGGCAAGGTGAGTCAGAGTTCAAGAAATATTTGTTTTATTGTGTAAACTGGTTTACAGGTCCCTTTTTAGAGGGCGCTAAGAGATTATTATCAAAATAAGTTTAGAAGTTTTTATTGCAGACATTTTTACTTAATTTTAATTTGTATTATTTGTAATTATATGTTGTGATATGAATGTAATACCAAAGGTAATGACTATCATAAGAGCATGCAGTCGAATGTATGTCTAACCGTCGGCATAGCATGGGTTTTTTTGATGATGTGTTCTCCCATCTATTTAAGATTTTAAGGGTAACCCCCAAGGGGTTAAACGATGAAGGCAGACAGGTGCTATTTCATTTATTGAACTCAGAAAAAAGAAAAGAGTCTTTATCAAAACACTTATGTCAAATAAGGGCCAAGTTTCTATCCAAAAAGGTCGGCCTCTTATACTACTCAGATCTAAAATTAGACCAAGTTCTTTTTCAACTTGACAACTTTGACTGATTCAGGCCACAGTATATATGTCCAGGCGTCAATTTACGCAAAGGCTGAGCAGGCTGAAGCCTAGGGCGGCAAATATTAGGGGCGGCAAATTTACGATTAATTTAAAAAAAAAATGTAATTGTAAATTTTTATGATATAATTTATGATTTTGCAAGAAAAAAATGTCTGAAGAAAAATGTTAGTATATCTACCTATGGTTTTGCCTATATACATGGTTCAAAAAAAGACTTGCTTTACCGTTTTAATTTATATTTTGCTTTTATATTATGAAATTTGTTTGTTTTAAAGAATTGTTATTTAATTTTCTGTATGATTTACTTTAGGTAAATGTGTTTATTAAATTTTTTTAACTAGTACTAGTGAAGTTTGAGGATAATATCCTGATATCCAAAAAATATTGACATAATAGGGCGGCAAAAATATATTATCCTATGGGCGACAAAAAATTAAATCCGGCGCTGTACTCATCTGTCTGTATTGATAAAAAAAATGTATAGATGCCTTTGTCTAGGGGAGGGGTAGAACCCATTCTTAGGAAATATTTAACAAGTCAATAATATACTTATTATTAAAAATTCAGTTCTATTTCGGATGCTGAAAGGTTTTCTTCATACTATATAATGTGCACTTTAAATTACATTTTATTTTACAAATTTTTATTGTTTATTACAATGTTAAAACCTCAAATGTTTTTATCCGTTTTAAATTTTATAAATAATAATTATATTAAAGTAGATTTTTTTTGGTTTAAAATTTTATTTTAATTTTTGGAAAAACAGTAGCGTAGCGCCAGCGATCAAATGGGGGAGGGTTTAAAAATTTTATATAAAGATTTTCAAACAAGTTTATTAACAATGATAGTATAATCTTAAACATTAAATTAGGTTATCTATTGAAAATTACGGGGACGGACAGACATTTTTTTTTGTTGATTTAGATTTTTTTTACCCAAAAAACATTTTTTTATAAAACCCGGGAAAACTAATTTTATCGTGAACTAATACCCTTCATCCGTTGTTGGAGAGGTAGATCACTTTGGTTTAATACTCGTATTGTATTCAGATATACCTGAGACAATTAACTTCAATGACTCAATTTTTCAGTAAAAGCTCTGTGATAACTTTTTTTTATGCTCCTCGAGTGCTTGTTTCCAGTTGAAAATTTGATACTAAAGTTGTAACTTATGTTTTTCACCAGCCGATTTATCAGTAGGAGGGGAATGACAAATTTACAGTAAGCGCCATCTTCAGTGTCAGAAATGTAGCACTTTTATTTCCCAGCCACTGAAATTGAAATTTTAAATTTCTGTCTCCATACTGGGAAAAAAAGTATTTAAATCATTTATTTTCTCTTTTGGAGTACACAAATTTCGTTTTTTAAGACAGCAATGTCATTTTATTATAAACATTGGGGGTGGTAACTCTTCTTACCTGTCATATCACTACAACTACCCTAAATGGAAAAATACTTTAAAGTTTTTAAAATTTTTTCAGGACTTTTACTCAATTAAAATCTACATGGAAACCCATTTCAATAGCATAAACCGTTTACGTAAATAAATAAATAAATAAACACTCTTTTTGAATATTTAACCACTCACTTCAATTTAAACCCCCCGGGTTTCTCGCAAGAACGGAAAATACATTTGACCCAAGTTGGACTAAAATTTATACAGTCAGACAGTTTTTATTTAATACGAAACCTCAATTACATCATCATGCCAAACCATTCAAGCACTTTGTGCTTACCTTGTACTTTGATCCGTAACGATTATATTCTGAATTTGATGCCTGTCTTGCTCTTCATTGTCTTCAGTTAAATTATTTTCTTAAAAAAAAATTTAACAGTGAGTTTAATTTGATCGCCTTGCTATTTTTTTTTAAAAAACAAAGCCAATTAAATTGCATTAAAAAGAGCTTTACAATCGCATACACCTGTACGCCTGACCACGTGATCATACTTGTTGGCGCTACCGCCAGCCTTTGGGGTTTTTTTTTGTTCATGGGGGGGGTTTAACCCCAAAAACCCCCCCCGCTCTACGCGCCTGTTTGGAAAATAAAAAATGTTTTTTTTATTTGCAAGCAACAATAGCGTGAACGATTAGATTTTTTTTATTTATTAATAATACCGGTCTTTACAGCACATTAGATTATTCAAAAACTTACTTTTAATTATAATTATAATAATATTTATTTATAATAATATTTTATTTATAAATTATTTTAATTTTAAAATTTATTATTTAAAAAAAAATTAAATTTAAAAAAATTAAAATTTTTATTTAATTTATAAAAATATCAAAATATATTTTTAATTAATAAATTTTAATAAAATATATATATATATATATATATATATATATATATATATATATATATATATATTTATTTATTTATTTATTTATTTTTATTATTTATTTATTTATTTATTTATTTATTTATTTATTTATTTATTTATTTTTATATATATATATATATATATATATATATATATATATATATTTTTTATATTATATATATATATTATATTTATATATATATATATATATATATATATATATATATATATATATATATATTACAGGGGAGATCAGCAAAATAACTTGTCAAGTCAAATTTTCGATCTCAGTACTTTTTGAGGTCGAGATTTTTTTTTTAGGAACTTTTTCCCTTTTTTTACATAAGTATTTTTGGTATGATAAATTTAACAAAACATAAAATTTTAAAATAACATGAATCAGTTAAATTAAAAATTAATCGTATTTTTTTTAAATCTCCGCCTATGTATAAGGTATATTTCTATCGTTTATCTTCCCAGGGGTGGCAAGGACTTGGAACGGGTCTAAAGAGAAGTAGTCTAAGATAGAATATACAGTATATATTAGACCTGACGTTGATAGAGGAGCGTGGTTTGCTTTTTTATGGCTGTGAGTAGAGAAAGGTAAACGTCCCGAGCAAGAGAAAAGTGGTCGTTTTATTTATCTTTTTTCTTTTTTTTAGGAGAAAAAAACAACAATGAGACTGTTATTGACGAGCAGTGTAAAGAATAATATAGGAGTATTTATAATAAAAAAGGATTTAAAGATAAAGGGGAATTTATTTTATAACTTTATATCCGGGGGTGACACAGCGGACATGTAACAGTCCTAACTTTTTTATTTATAACAAATAATTTTTGAAATAGGGGTGATGCGCTTATCATAAGGACCCTTTTTTTTATGTTAAAAAAAACCAATTTTTTTTTCACTTCCGGTTTAACCGGAATAGACAAGAAATTTTAATTTTAAATAGCACGACGTATATATTTTTAGCCTACTTGATCTGCCAAAAATTTCTTTTCAACCATATGTCACACTTGTTTTTCATTTCAAAATGACTGTCAAAATTTTTTTTTTTCCCAACATTTCAGGGGGCCATGAGGGACAATTACAAATTATCAGCTTTAAAAGGTGGGAAAAAGTGAAAAAAAAGTGTAAAAATATTTGTGATTTTATTAATTTTTATTTAATTAATAAGAGTTAGGATTAGGGGTTTAAATTTTTTTTTAAAATTTTGGGGAAAATATTTTTTTAACGCTTAATATCTAAAAAAACCATAATAGAAAACTCAAATTTTTATTTAA
Source organism: Listronotus oregonensis (assembly GCA_019359885.1). Lineage (NCBI taxonomy): Eukaryota > Metazoa > Arthropoda > Insecta > Coleoptera > Curculionidae > Listronotus > Listronotus oregonensis. The sequence continues at coordinate 2,166 of JAHBCN010011051.1, read as the reverse complement.
TTTTACATTTAGATCAAACATTTACTTTTTCCCCAATAATTTTCAGAACTAGTATGAAGAATACCTTTTTTTTAAAAAAAGCAAAATTAATACAGGTGGGAAAATTAAAAAACCGATCATGGGATAAAGTAAAAGTATCAAACAGAAACGGACAACCGTTTAACTGTGTGAAAGAAGTAGACAAAGCTTTGCAATTTTCGATACTTTATCAAGCGCTGTCTCAACAGCGAAGACAGCGATTTGAGGATACGGCAACCTCGTCGAGCGTACGCTTTTTAAAGCTTTTTGGCGCGTATGTCCAGTTTAAATTCGATCTCACCTTTTTTAAGGGTTTTTTTTTCTTTGTTCTCCACACCTGTATATCTGCATTTCTTTATGAAAATTTTTTTGTTATTTTTGTGTTATGGTTTTTTTATAATTAAATTTCTTTGATTTGTACAAAACAATGTTTTTTACTTCATGGATCTTTTGATATGTTTAACATTTTTTTATCCCTAGGGGGGGTAGTATACTGCCTACAGGCGCATTTTTGTTACCTGTACTATAGTTATAAGGATTTGCGAGTCAATGTAGATATGTAAATTTGCGATTTTGACAGAAAAGCGTTGTGCATACCAATTTTAATAAATTATATGAAATAGTAAATGTTTGATCTAATTGAGTTTAATTAAATAAAAATTAAATTGTCTATTTTGGGGTTTTTAAAATATTAAGCGTTAAAAAAAATTTTTATAATTTTAAAAAAAACCCTTATTTCTAAAGTTGATTTTATTTAGTCACTAAAAGCTTGTTCTTATGACAGATCCATCATCTGAATTTTAAAAATGAATTTAATAAATAAAAATGTTATGGGCTGTTACATGTGTCACCCGGTATATAAAATGCACCACTTTAAAAAGTTTTTACATTGTTTTTAATATTTATTCTCTAAATGGTCATTGTAAAAGTTTCATAATGACACTTTAAAATTTTTTTTTTGGGTTTGGGGGCGAAGCTATTATGAAAAAAGATCATCATCGTCTTAAATTTTTTGAGCCACCCAATGCTTCTTTCAGCGATGAAAATCATGGGGGGATAAATACGGACTATAAGGTGGATGTGGAAGGATTCCCCCCAAAGTATTTCTGCAAAGCTTTGTAGTCAATTGGGCACCCATGTCGGTTATCAAGCAGCAGAAATGCGCTCTTAAATAAATGGTTTTCAAAAAGTATACCAACTTTTAAAAGAAAAAAGTCAGAATAATAAGGATCGTAATTGCACGTCGTTCTCTCGGGCAAAGAACAAAGGCGACTTTCGTGGCCACCCAAATTTGACTCCAGCATTTTTTTTTTTAAAAGGCCTATTAAAAAAATCGTATTTTTAATGTTGATATGTATTTTAAGTGTGGATCCCCCCGGGCTATTCGGAAAGTCGATTTTAATGTTTTAAAAAAAGTCTTTTCAATTTAAAAATTCAACAGTTGTTTAATATACATATAGATTTTGACAATTTTTTTTCCAAAAAGATTTCAACCTACTATTTTATTTGTAACTACTTAACTATCTCTTCCAATAACCGCTTAAAATGATTTAAAGTAGTATCATTGTTCAGAATAAAAACGCACCATACAATCATAGTGGAAATATCGAATGGTAATCTTAAAAATAACGTAAAAAAATTCCTTTCTATGTTAAAAAATTTAAATTTAATTTAATATATATATATATATATATATATATATATATATATATATATATATATATATATATATATATATATATATATATATATATATATATATATTTATATATATATATATATTATATATATATATATATATATATATATATATATATATATATATATATATATATATATATATATATATATATATATATATATATATATATATATATATATATATATATATATATATAGATTCTAAATTTTGGGGATTCGGTCAAGGGGGGAAGTAAAACTCTTTTTTTTAAAAACCGAGCTTTTGGAAATTTTTTTTTCCTTTTTCAAGGGGGACAATATAAAGAAAATCTTTTTTAATCAAAAAATTAATCTACAAATGCAACTTATTGTTTTAAAACGATAAAAAAATATATAATAAAATATAACAATAAAACTTACGTGCAAAGTGAGTTTTCAAGGCTAGAGTCATTATAAGAAACATTATCA